>JAIFOV010000750.1:0-25081 GCA_020654155.1 Novius pumilus
ACCCATTTATACTTTCTCATATGCTTTTTCAGATCGTTGCTAAATTACAGAACGTTATTTTTACTGAGATTTGATCTGGACATATATTGTTAGATTTGATAATTCGCACATTTATTGCCATTTTGAAAGTTAAAATTCACTACAATTATTAGTATGATTCTCACAAAAGCAAAGTTTTTGTTGAATAAATATGGTTTGTCTTCATTTTTATTCATAGGTAATGAAAAAGCCCAAAATAACCTTAAAAAGAAAATACGGTTTCTATTATAGACTTATGCTATTAACAGTGATTTACCAACGCTCTCAACATTCAAACACTAATTCCCGCGTAAAGGTTACGCCCTTTCGAAAGGCACAGAGTCCTACTTTGACAGTTTCTTTCGACTAACATAGAATAACACGGCCGACTTTTCCATCACCGCGATAGAACAGCGTTTTACACGATCGCTTGCATGGCTACGAAGTTAGCGCTTTCCATCATCGCTGACGCGCAAGCGTTAACGATCGTAGAAGAGAATAGAACCGTAGCGATTGCACTTGGCTGGCCTGCTGGCTAGCCAGTGACCTTCTAGTCGTTGACGCTTGTAGAAAGGTCGTTTTATGAATGAAATAAACGGTCCCGAACGATAAGTCACGTGATTGTAGAAAGTCGGCAGCAAGTGACGCATCTGGCGGTTCGTCCGCTCGGATGGAATAGAACGGCAGACGTTTCTATCGTGTAAAACGCTCAATCGCTTTAAAACCGTAGCCAAGTGCCACTTTCTGCGGTGGGAGTAGAACGGCTTTCTCTTGCGCCGAACGCTATTCCGACGATGGCGAATCGCTGCAGAAAGACGAAGCGATCAATATGTCCGACACCTAACAATCAGCTGATCCAGTTTTGTGTTTGGTTCTTGCTCCTTTTAATGGTTATGTATAAGAAATATACAACGCTTTGTATATTGTTATAAAAATTTTCGCTGCTCAAAATGAAGGAGTGAAAAATGTTCCTAGCCTCGTTTTAACCATAACTTCGGAATAATAAACAAAATTTCGCAATTCATTCAGGGTTTTCGATTGAAGCAAGGTACTTTGAGCGTTGCGAATGAAAATAAGGAAATAAAAGTAAGTGATTACAAATATTGTTTCATATGAATCTTCATATTGCGTGATATGTGCATTCATACTAAGCAAACATTTAATTTTTACAGGTGTTGTGTGCTTTCTTTCCTTGACACATGGTCTTGCCTAAACCGAACTTAACCATTGTGGATAATTTACACAAAGGGCACCTAGCAAATGCGTTGAATAATAAGATATGGGTGCATTTTAGGGTAATGATGTGATGGCAAGCAGGGTTCAATTTCCAAAACTTCTCAAAGAAAACTTATTGAACAGAAGTGAGTACAACGATGCCTTTTAAAAATACGATGTAATGTCCACAATTCTTTTAGGTTCTTGAGCACCTTTCGGCGTAAACTATGTGGAGGCGAAACCTAGTCAAGAGGAATTATACTTGTTCTAATTTGCCCATTTTCCATACTCTATTCTATTAATAAATGACTATGATATCATTTCACGAACTCATATGTATTCACTTTTTCATATACGCATTAATGATATTTATATGCTTACATTACAGATGTTAAATATGTTTGTATGATATTTTTAGATACCTTAGATTAAAATTGTTCTTCAATGATGTGATACAAATATATTGGTATTATGTATTTTTATTAATTGTTTCTATTTTTCTATGTATACGTACAGGATCAATTAAAATATCTATCTATTGAAGTAAATTCCGACTACAAAGTGAGAAATGATTGATGAGTGAACGATAGGTCTTTTTTGTGCATAGGTATCATTTGGTAAATAAATGAACATGAAATATAACTTTCTCATCATATTTTAAACCTCTCTAAGTGCTAGAAGTTGTTCTATAATTTAGGTATTACTCACATTTTTTCACCTTGATTAACAAAGGGCATTTTTTTTGTATAATAAAATACAAATAGTTGTGATTCTTACCCATTTATACTTTCTCATGTGCTTTTTCAGATCGTTGCTAAATTACAGAACGTTATTTTTTACTGACATTCGATCTGGACATATATTGTTAGATTTGATAATTCGCACATTTATTGCCATTTTTGAAAGTTAAAATTCACTACAATTATTAGTATGATTCTCACAAAAGCAAAGTTTCTGTTGAATAAATATGGTTTGTCTTCATTTTTATTCATAGGTAATAGAAAAAGCCCAAAATAACCTTAAAAGAAAATACGGATTTCTATTATAGACTTATGCTATTAACAGTGATTTACCAACGCTCTCAACATTCAAACACTAATTCCCGCGTAAAGGTTAGCCCCTTTCGAAAGGCACAGAGTCCTCTTTGACAGTTTCTTTCGACTAACATAGAATAACACGGCCGACTTTTCCATCACCGCGATAGAACGAGCGTTTTACACGATCGCATGCCTGGCTGAAGTTAGCGCTTTCCATCATCGCTGACGCGCAAGCGTTAACGATCGTAGAAAGAGAAGCTAGACCTGCGGCAGGGCCTAGCCAAGAGACCGTTCTACAGTCGTTGACGCTTGTAGAAAGTCGTTTATGAATGAAATAAACGGTCCCGAACGATAAGTCACGTGATTGTAGAAAGATCGGCAGCCAAGTGACGCATCTGGCTGTTCGTCCGCTCCGATGGAATAGAACGGCAGACGTTTCTATCGTGTAAAACGCTACTTCGCTTTAAAACCGTAGCCAAGTGCCACTTTCTGCGGTGGGTGAACAGCTTTCTCTTGCGCCGAACGCTATTCCGACGATCGGCGAATCGCTGCAGAAAGATGAGCGATCAATATGTCCGCCACTAACAATCAGCTGATCGCAGTTTTGTGTTTAGTTCTTGCTCCTTTTTAATGGTTATGTATAAGTAAAATTTTCATTAGTTATATGAAATTTTCGCTGCTCAAAATGAAAGGAGTGAAAAAATGTTCCGTAGACCTCGTTTTAACCATAACTTCGGAATAATAAACAAAATTTCGCAATTCATTCAAAGGTTTTCGATTGAAGCAAGATAATTTGAGCGTTGTGAATTAAAATGAGGAAATAAAAGTAAGTGATTACAAATATTGTTTCATATGAATCTTCATATTGCGTGACATGTGCATTCATACTAAGCAAACATTTAATTTTTACAGGTGTTGTGTGCTTCCTTTCCTTGACACATGGTCTTGCCTAAACCGAATTTAACCATTGTGGATAATTTACACAAAGGGCACCTAGCAAATGCGTTGAATAATAAGATATGGGTGCATTTTAGGGTAATGATGTGATGACAAGCAGGGTTCAATCGGAGCGGACGAACAGCTAGATGCGTCACTTGGCTGCCGATCTTTCTACAATCACGTGACTTATCGTTCGGGACCGTTTATTTCATTCATAAAACGACCTTTCTACAAGCGTCAACGACTGTAGAACGGTCTCTTGGCTAGGCCCCCTGCTGCAGGCCTAGCCTTCTCTTTCTACGATCGTTAACGCTTGCGCGTCAGCGATGATGGAAAGCGCTAACTTCGTAGCCAAGTGCAAGCGATCGTGTAAAACGCTCGTTCTATCGCGGTGATGGAAAAGTCGGCCGTGTTATTCTATGTTAGTCGAAAGAAACTGTCAAAGTAGGACTCTGTGCCTTTCGAAAGGGGCGTAACCTTTTACGCGGGAATTAGTGTTTGAATGTTGAGAGCGTTGGTAAATCACTGTTAATAGCATAAGTCTATAATAGAAATCCGTATTTTCTTTTTAAGGTTATTTTGGGCTTTTTCTATTACCTATGAATAAAAATGAAGACAAACCATATTTATTCAACAAAAACTTTGCTTTTGTGAGAATCATACTAATAATTGTAGTGAATTTTAACTTTCAAAAATGGCAATAAATGTGCGAATTATCAAATCTAACAATATATGTCCAGATCAAATCTCAGTAAAAAATAACGTTCTGTAATTTAGCAACGATCTGAAAAAGCATGAGAAAGTATAAATGGGTAAGAATCACAACTATTTGTATTTTATTATACAAAAAAATGCCCTTTGTTAGTCAAGGTGAAAAAATGTGAGTAATATCTAAATTATAGAAACTCTTCTAGCACTTAGAGAGGTTAAAAATATGATGAGAAAGTTATATTTCATATTCATTTATTTACCAAATGATACCTATGCACAAAAAAGACCTATCGTTCACTCATCAATCATTTCTCACTTTGTAGTCGGAATTTACTTCAACAGATGGATAGATAGATATTTTATTTGATCCTGTACGTATACATAGAAAAATAGAAACAATTAATAGAAATACATAATACCAACATATTTGTATCATATCATCATTGAAGAACAATTTCAATCTAAAAATATCATACAAACAAATTTAACATCTGTAATGTAAGCATATAAATATCATTAATCCATATATGAAAAAGTGAATACATATGAGTTCGTGAAATGATATCATAGTCATGTATTAATAGAATAGAGCATGGAAAATGGGCAAATAAGAACAAGTAGAATTCCTCTCGACTAGTTTTCGCCTCCACATAGTTTACGCCCAAAGGTGCTCAAGAACCTGAAAGAATTGTGGACATTACATCGTATTTTTAAAAGGCATCGTTCTACTCACTTGTGCTCAATAAGTTTTCCTTCAGAAGTTTTGGAAATTGAACCCTGCTTGTCATCACATCATTACCTAAAATGCACCCATATCTTATTATTCAACGCATTTGCTAGGTGCCCTTTGTGTAAATTATCCACAATGGTTTAATTCGGTTTTTGCAAGACCATGTGTCAAGGAAAGGAAGCACAACACCTGTAAAATTAAATGTTTGCTTAGTATGAATGCACATGTCACGCAATATGAAGATTCATATGAATCAATATTTGTAATCACTTACTTTATTTCCTTATTTTAATTCACAACGCTCAAAGTACTTTGCTTCAATCGAAAACCTTGAATGAATTGCGAAATTTTGTTTATTATTATATATATTATATAAAACGAGGTCTACGGAACATTTTTCACTCCTTCATTTTGAGCAGCGAAATTTCATTATACCAACGAATATACAAAGCGTTGTATATTCGTTGCTTATCATAACCATTAAAAGGAGCAAGAACCAAACACAAAACTGCGATCAGCTGATTGTTAGGCGGCGGACATATTGGATCGCTCGTCTTTCTGCAGCGATTCGCCGATCGTCGGAATAGCGTTCGGCGCAAGAGAAAGCTGTTCTACTCCCACCGCAGAAAGTGGCACTTGGCTACGGTTTTAAAGCGAAGTAGCGTTTTACGATAGAAACGTCTGCCGTTCTATTCCATCGGAGCGGACGAACAGCTAGATGCGTCACTTGGCTGCCGATCTTTCTACAATCACGTGACTTATCGTTCGGGACCGTTTATTTCATTCATAAAACGACCTTTCTACAAGCGTCAACGACTGTAGAACGGTCTCTTGGCTAGGCCCCCTGGGTAGCGCCGTTTAGCTAGTAGCGTGAACAAAAATTTTTGCACATACAGACACACACATATGCACATAGGAATCGCTCACTTCGTGAGGGGCAAGCGTATACAACAAATGGTCTCCTCTTGTCCATCATTACATAAGTGATTAAGACTTAAGATTTCTCATTCCGCAAAATTGTTTTGGCCTTATCCGCAAGATGTTTCCCAAGTTTTTGTATCTTGTCTACTATTGCCACAAAGCTTTTTGGTTCTTTTTTTCCTTTTCAACAAAAATATCTTTGACTTTTTTAATTTTTGCGTGTTGCTTCGTTCGTTCTTTCCTCAAGAGCTTTTTAGGAATTATTATGACAGGAATTAGAAGCACATATTCAATATTCCTGGAATTAATGTTGGATGCTATTTATATAGGGAGTCTCACATTATCTTAATCATAAGACGTTTCTAGAAAACTAATGGCACCATCTTTACGAAATTTTGTACATCGGGTTTTCTAAAATATTCTCGAGATGGTAGTACTTCCAGTTATACCGGAAGTTGATATCAACTTCGTTATTTTAAATGCAACATGCTGTATTTTTCTACTTATTCGGATGGCTCGTTAAATTTGCGGAATGTTTTATCCGAAAAATTTTTCGCTATCTCCTTTTTTTATCAGATTATTTGCATTCTTTTTGGAATTTTAAGTGAAAATATAATGTAAACTTAAATTACATTTTTTTCTCACACTGTTATGAATAAGATAACGGGGCTTCAGAGGAAAGAAAATTAGACAACATCTTGGTACAGGCTACTCCAAAACTTGGGTCGAAGTAACATATTTCAAAAGGTCACAATTTCAATTTTTTCAAATGGAAACACCAATTTTTCTTTTAATAGGATTAAAATACTTGGAAAAATAATGATATTTTTACTATACGATTATGTATCTAATTCTGGCCATTTTTGGAAATATCCAAAACCATATTTTCATGTCGCTTCAATTTTTGGTAAATTGGTATATTTTCTGTTGAATGCCCGACAAGTTTCTTCGATTACTTTTTCATTTTCACCGTACAAAATAAATGAATCCAAGAAGACATCATTGGGATAACTCATTTTATCAATGCAAATTTCGAATAAACTGTGCACTAACGAAACAGCAAATGAAGATTTGAATTCATAGTCACAGGTGAATTATATAAATTGATAATTTTTTTTTTTTGAGTGGCAGATGTATTTGTTTTGGATGTTATCTATGTTAATTTCTATATTATATTCTCACAAGTTAAGATATTATATTACGGCACAAGAAAATCAAAATCTCTTGAATGATTGATTTCTGATGAAAATAATCAGTTTATTTTTCGGATGAATCTGGTTTTCAAGGAAAAAACACTTCTTCACTTCGACAAGCTAGAACGAGCAAACCTTCGTGTGTATAAACTTAATAATTATTATAGAATTAGTGTTCACAACATATTCATTTTAATGGGCGAAAAGATCTACAAATGCGGTTCTTGATGATTTTCCAGAAAATGACCAAAACTAGATAAATAGTTGTATAATAAAACTATCATTATTTTTCTGAGTATTTTAATCCTATTCAAAAAAAAGTTGGTGTTGCCATTTGAAAAAATTGAAATTTTAACGTTTTGAAATATGCGACTTCGACCCAAGTTCTGGAGCAGCCTGTACGAAGATACTATCTAATGTTTTTCCTTCTGAAGCCCCGTTATTTTATTCACAATAGTGCGAGAAGAAAATGTAATTTAAGCGAACATACCTTAAATATTTAAGGATAGTTTACATTATGTTTTCACTGAAAATTCCAAAAAGAATGCAAATGATTTGGTGAAAAAAGGAGACAGCGAAATATTTTTTGGATGAAACATTCCGCAAATTTAACGAGCCGTCTGAATAAGTAGAAAAATACAGAATGTTACATTTAAAATAACGAAGTTGAACTGTAGATCACATTCTCAGAATCGATGTACAAAATTTCGTAGAGATTGTGTCATTAGTTTTCTAAAAACGTCTAATGATTAAGGTAATGTGAGACACCCTGTATATATGATATGATTAGTTTTGCTTGGGTATGTTATAAACCATATGACTGCGGACAATGGGAGTCAAACTTTATTGTTTGCGCTAGAGTGACACTGATGAAACGATTTTTTTCTTAGAAACGGTTAATTTTAGACAGAAATAGTAAGCAAGGCCATTGTAGTCCTATGTTAAAACATTTTTAGAATGTTTGTATTTTGATTTGTTTTTGCTCCAAAAACGTAGATTTGCGGCATTATAGTGAAAAAAAATAAGAATTTTCTAATGAAAATTCAGGAGCGCTAATCGTTGAGGAGGCCACGCTATACAGAAAATTTCTGCGAAATTATGACTTTTCTGGATTTGGAATTATATTCCCAAAATCTATGAATACCATGTTTCAGATATTTTTACAAAAAAGATGCCAATTAATATTTTTTTTGGATTGAGAATTTTCGTGTCGCTGTCTAGAATATTTTTTGAGTTATTCAGATTAGAAAAAAGTTTTCAATTTTCTTCTACTTTTTTGATAAAATCTCAGCATTTTTGCAGAGTCGCCGTTCCTTTACTTATTCTACCCGAAAAATATATTTGTAGGACTATTTGTGCTGAATCTGTAACTCCTAGCTGTGAAAAAAAAATCGCAAAAAATTCCCGAAAATCTATCAGTGTTTCGAGTATTAGTTTTCTGATTGCGATCGAATAATGAAATAAACCTGGAGAATATTGATGCCTGTCTTTTCCGTTTAGTCTGTAAAGTGAACAGAAAATCCTAACGCACTCACAAACATACACACGCGCGCAACAACACATACATACCAAAGAATATCTACATACTGAACAAGAAGCGTCACTCCCACGCAAAATTCGTTAATTTCGTAAATTTTAGTGCGCAGGTTCCCCAAATATAACGAATTGACATAAACAGTTGATTTCGCACCAATAAGAAATAAGATTTCACTATGGCGCTAAATCACCTTTAAAACTTGTCAGGACCGGATTTAAGGGGACGACGGAAATATGTTCCAAAGTTACGTGAGATGAATGGTTCTTCTTCGTTCAAAACTTACTGTGTTAATCAGAAATCAAAACTTTATGTCTGATATGTTCCTATCCTATTTGACTTAACGATAATCAATTCGAATAAATTCCTGAGTCCGTGCGTTTGGCGTTTTGTTAGTGCGCAGGTTCCCCAAACTCGCTCAAGGTCACAAAATCTGTTAGTACGATTTTGTTCCTAAATTACCGAGTGACGCTTCTTGTTCAATATGTCGATATTCTTTGTACATACTACCTGAATGGGCCTTTCATGATTTAAAATTTGACTTGTACACTAGATTTTTCAACGTGTCCTAATCATTAATATTGTGATATAGTTCTTAATTTAAAGTTTTACGAATTCATTGGTCAGTTGCATGTTACGTATCTGAAATCCAATCAAATTTGACTGAAGCTGGCAACATTGTAAGACTCAATGTAACTTAGGTTTTAAGGTTATCTACGCATAGAACTTTAAAACTATATCTATGTCATTGTTCTAAGCGACGGAATGAAGATGGTTTGAATCTCATTATGTTGCCGGTTATACATAAAATTTACAGATTTCCACCTTTCAAATCGATTTTATTTATTTTATAACTAAGTTTAGTTTTTGGGAATCTGTTAATTTTGACTTACTTCATTTAATTATGCAATAAAAAAAAATCATGGGAAAGGCCCATTGTCTAACGACGGCATATAGTATACGGCTTTATGTCCGCTCACTTCGTTTGCTGTGTAAGCGTATACAATAGGTAGTAATAATAACCTTTTTCATACCAAAGAAAATAATAATTGGCATCTTTCTTGTCGGAACGTAGTTTTCATAGATTTACGCACAGCATGGTCCCCCAACAGTCAACGCATCCAAATTTTCACTAAAAGTGTCTTATTTTCCTTCACTATAATTGCTTTTATTGATAAATGTTGCCACAAATTGCTCTTTTGGAGCAAAACCAATGGAACACACAAAAATGCAAAAGATTTTCCATCAATTTCCAATAAAACTATACAATATAACCATGATACAATATATACCATGATGACTTATTAAGTATATAAACAAATAACTATTATCTTATTATTTAAGTATAAAACTACTGATGACTGATAGTTAATTAAAGAAAGAGGTGTGAATTTCCCTTGCGTTTGAAACGCATTCCAAAACCTCACCGAAATCTGCGGTAATTGATGTCAAGCTTCGATAACTTTCATGAATTAAAATCCAATTTGTCAATGTTTTTCTTACGTCGAGTTTTAAATAGCCACCGTTGTTACTCTAAAAACATGCGGATTTTTAAAGACTCACAAATAGGTTGTTCAAGTGGAAACAAATTTTATCATTTTGCGGTTGACCCAGAAAAGTGAATTCAATTCTATCAACATAGCGGAAAATAAGTTTTTGTCGATTTTATTCGTCAATTTTGATTGTATCAGCGACGTATTTAGAGGGGGCGCATGGGGCACGCGTGCCACCCCCTGAGCTTGAAAATCCTATTATGTATAACCACTACATTCTCATCTGGGTAATCGGTCTTCCACTATTATATTTTCTTATGTGCGCCCCGCTCTAGAAGTGATCTTGAATCCGCGCCTGGATTGCACCACTGGTTAAAGGTCACGGGAAGTTGATACTGAAGCAATAACAAATTTTCCGCATTGTAGATATCGACTAATCATACCAGATTGTAGTTTGAAAATTGAATTAATTATATTATAATTACACATGAACCTGTACGATATCGCTAAAATATAGCAAACACAACTGTGCTCATGATATACCTAATAGTAGACGAGCAAATAATTTAAGCCAAAATATTGATGATGAGGAATTCAACCGACGCAAGCGATTAGGGTTGGGGAGTGAAAGGTCAATAATACTGCCAATTCTATGCTTTAGCTATTTTATTAATCTGAAACTTCAAGCACTTTAGTTTTAATTAACAAAAATAGTACAAAAAGTACACTTGACTAATTGCATTGGCAGTGGCGCAACCATGATTGTTTTTTTTTGGTGGGGGGCGAACTTTTTTCCTAAAAGCGACTACAAAAAAAAAGGTACTCAATCGATTTCTCGCTTTTTGTTATTGTTGGGGAGTAGCATTTGTAAATTTGATTGATCTGTTGAGGAACATTGTTTGCACTATCTTTCTTGTTGTGTATACAGTGCGAAAAAGGCCAAATGTAATAAATTCATTTTTTTACTGTACATATTTGAATTATAAATTGCATTCTACAATGTGAAATTGTAATCAGTATCTTTAAACCCCTTCGAAGTCGCATCAGTGTACACTTCAAAATTAGTTTTTGGGTAACATTAATAATACGTTAAAACGTTCCCTTGGCAATCTCAGTTTGTTCAAAACTGGTTACAGAGTTAAATGTCGGGTTTAGCGCAAATAAAACAATAATCTGACATTTTTGTTGTAAAAATTAAAACAGCACGATATAGGCTAGGATAAACACGTTTTTTCACTACTAACTGGCGCTCAAGGCTAACAATATTTCATTTATTATACCAGGTATAAGACCCTAGCCACACACAATTGAACAGGGGACAGATGTTTTCTCAAGGTTTCAATGGCGTATAAATTAAGGGACTGGGCTTCATTTTACCTGATATTCTTATAGTTATAACTTATGTATATTTTATATTAGTAGTGTATACTTCGCCTATTTTATGACCATTTTCCCGATTTGCCGACTATATCTCAAAAGACAATCAGCAAAACAGAGAAGCAGTTTCGCGATTTTGGACATGCAAGGCATATAAAAAAGCAGCTGCCAATTCACTCGAATAGGACATCAAACTAGATATGATGCTTCAATTTGAGAAAACCCACAAACGTCAGGTATCTTGTTATTATTTGTGCTCCTGTTCGCTAAACAATGAAATCAATCGAGTAGGAAACAAAATCGGAGAATAACGCTCCTATAAAGTACGACTTCCGTATATGATAGGTTCGCTGGAACTCGCCTTGTGAACCTTCAATGTACTGTCACGATTCTGCGCTGTTCCCAAAATTAGCTTCATTTTATGTACAGCGCAGAATCCTGACGGTACATTGACGGTTCTAAAGCCAGTTGGAACAGACCTTATATAACCCCTAAAAATGATTAACCTTAATAAAAGAAAAAGATAACTTGTTCAGTAAAAGGAAAAAAACTTCTGGGGCTAACATCTATTGATTTTTGAACGAAATTTCAACAGAGTAAACATGCACCCACAACAGAATGTTAATCACACATTGATACTGACCATATTAAAAGAAAACAAAGCTTCCTTACAGAAGCTGTTGGTTGACGGTTTTGATAAAAGAACACATTTTCGTAAATAAACGATGACAATACTATCTAATCAGAAGACGCTAGGTTTTCTGATGAGTGTACTTTTTCACTTAAAGTTCATGATGCTAACCTTCAAAATTGTCGGTACTATTTAATGGAAAATCCTGAGAAGAAATCACGCAATATCCTCAACACGTTAAGCATGTTGTTGGTCTCTTTTTCATTGGGGACAATTAATATTGCGTTAATTATTCGGTTTGATGTTCGCGGGACCATTTTGAACATCAACTACATTGAATTTTATTTGTCTTGTAGTTTTTAAATTACGTTTATTGCTGTATTGTAGCGAATTTCGGTACTGATATGAATTTATTGATTGCCGATAACACTTTTCAATAGAAAATGAATAGAATTTTGAAACGGTATATAACAAGTCCATACCTCCTATTTAAAAAGTTGGGGGTTGCACCTATCATTCGAAGGGTGTTGAAGGTAGGGATTAAAAGTTCACGTTGCACAATATCAATTTATAATTCAAACTTGGCTGCATAATGAATTTAATGGGCCTTTTCCAAACTGTGTATCGATCAATGCAACGTTCTACTGTTGCTTAGGCCAATTAAGTATATCGCTTTCTGCATAGGTTGCCGTGGTGACAGATGAAATTGTAGGTACACGTTGTATATTAGATTCCGATTTGTAATAATCCAGGTGAAATTAATTGAGGGTCGAAACTATACGATATTGTAAAACGACGTTTTTATTAAAACACGAGTAATAATATTACCGCATCTACTTATTCGACTAGAACGTGAACCTTAGCGATGTAAGTCACCAAAGACGTAATTGTAGTCTGGTTTTTTCGAACGAATCCAATTATTTGGCTATTAGATAATCTTCTGCGTTCGCCAAGATCGCTTTTCGATTGTTTCACGAACCAATGGATCCAAAACACGACAGAAATGGACCGCGACTAAGTCGATTATTTCCGGAGATGCAATTTTCGAATTGCATAAGGTTTTTGAATTGTTCAAGTATAAAAGAAGTTTTTCGTTTGCTACTTGTTTCATTTTGCGTTGATGACAACTATGGAAAACTACGTGGTGTTTCATGTAAGAGATTTGTTATTATATTAAAAACATTTCTTACGTATATCTATCTTTCAGCTTATTTTATGTGTCCTTTTTGTGTGCGTATCCGCAGAATCGGAGAGTTTTTCTTTCCACAAATTTCGAGGTCCCGTTAGTGGCGAAATTCATCAAATATTAACGCCGAATCAGAATGTGGATTATGAGGCGCGCCCCGATTATTCTTTCTCGTATGGCGTCCAGGATCCTGCAAGTGGAAACTCTCATATACATAAGGAATCCAGGGATGGTCAGGCTGTGCAAGGAGAATATCGAGTATTACAGTCGGATGGAGTCGTACGCATTGTCAAATACACCGCTGATCCTGATAGGGGATTTCAAGCGACTGTCGAGTACGAGCCGAGTCATTAAATCTATAGGGACCTAGGTTTTATTTTAAAGAATTATTATTTTTGTGAAAATGACTGTGATTATTATGCATAATTTGTTTGCTAAATATACATGAACGCTTGTTCAAAAAAATTTCCTTGAGCAGGACTTGAACCCTGGACCCTTGGATTAAAAGTCCAATGCTCTACCGACTGAGCTACCGGCTCCTTGATTGGAGGACATGCATGGTGGGATATATTGCAATAGATATCTATTAACATTTGATTCACTAAAAGATTACCGAACATCGTTAATTAGGCCCTAGATAGTTATGAGAGGATTGAAATCATGAGATTATTGGTTTATCCACAGGAATTTTCAAGTTATCATACTTATTGTGCATAAGAAAGAACTTACAGGAGGAAGAGGATTGCGACAAAGAGGGAACAATTTTTGGAAGCGAAATATCTAATATATGGAATTCGGTGAAGTCGTGAAGATGGTGTTCCATCCTAAAACAAACCTGAGAAGAAAAATTTCAAGAGAATCGAGCTTTCGGTGCTTCAAAGAAAATATTCGGATTTTAATTCTGATTTCCTGACACCCTTGAGGAATATTTTCGGACATTTTGGTAATTTTTGGAGAGCCAAACGAATTTTTCACTTGTAAGCGAACTTGTAAGATTGACAATTACGGTTTTCATTATTTTTCCAAAATGAAATAGGATAAATCAAATAAAATAAAGTAGAATGAAATAAAATAGAATGAAACAAAATAAATAAGTAACAAGTAAAAATTTTTTAACGATCCTTATGGAAAAAATGACAGCGATTAATTAGAAAAGAAACAAACAACAAAAAATTTACGAAAAAAAATTCCCAGAAGTAATTGGATTACTAAAGCTATCATGTAATGTAACAATAAAGATAATTTGTGGAGTATGGAAAAATGATCCTAATGATGAACAAGTCGAATTAATATATTAACGATATTAAAAAATAATGGATAGAATAATTTTTGTAGCAAAATTAATGTATGATAAGGAACGAGTAGAAAAAAATAGTAGTGCTACCAAAAAACTATGGAATTTTATTAATTTTAAGATGGGCAAAAACAGTGATAGAAAAAGTGATATCCGGTATATATGTGGGGAAGAAAAAATTACTGATCCTCATATAATAGACAATAAAATTAACACGTTTTTTTTGTAGCATTGGCATAGAATTAAGTACCTGTTAATTCTGATTATAAACTACCACCAAGCAAAGTAAATTCCATTGTTTTTGAAGAAACGACGGTAGATGAAATTTCGTTATTTCTATCTCCAGTGAAACCTAAAAATGGAGGGGTGTATTCATTAATGCCAAAACTCTGAAAGAACTACGACAGTATATTGTTAAACCTCTAAAACACATATTTAACTTATGTATTGAAAAATCGGTAGGGCCTAATGCACTCAAAAGAGCTGAAATTACACCCATTCATAAAAATATTAGTAAAAGCAATATCTGAAATTCTAGACCAATATCACTAATGCCAAATTTAGCAAAATTACTTCAAAAAATTATTTACAATAGAATAATAAATTTTATAAATAAACATCAAATAATAACAGATACACAATTTGGATTTATGAAAAAAGGATGCAATCCAACTGTCAAATAATATGATATACAGTAACTTAGACAAAAGTGGTACCGTAGCCAGGGGCGGACTAACCGGGGGGCGGAAGGGGCGGCCCGCCCAGGGCCTCCGGACTTGGAAGGTCGCCAAACCCATAGTCATTCTATATTGTAGGTATGTAGGTATTTAACCTTAATAATTTGAGCTGAATTGAAATTTCGCTTTCCAGATTTTGACGAAATATTTAATTCACTTTATTTATATGTACTAGTGATGGGCAATACTGCGATTTCTCTGTCACCGTTCCAACTCGTGACAGTTCCATCTGTGTCACGGCGACAAATACTGGTGATTTTTTGTCACAGCTCCGACGCGACGGCGGAACGGTTGTTTAGTAATAACAGTGTTTCTATTGGAAAATATATCGCATATTTTTTATTATTATCATTATTATATATAATTCATTTGCTTCAAATCAATTCAGTGAAGTTAAGTATTCTTTCTTATAAAGCGAATACCGTTCCAATATAATATGGAACATGAAAGGATGATATGGAACAATAATAGTTCAAATGACTTTGAAAAGAACAACCTATGCTGTAACGGCGACGAACGAAGCAACGAAAGATCTCCTCGTAGTTTTCCGAACAGCGATTTGAAGCCGACTACTGTACAGAAGTAGTGTGACTCTCAAAATCACTGGCTTGACAATCGGAACGCAATCGATCATCGGCGACTTGTTCCGAGTAGTATAATACGCCTGAGTCTCGTCACCGTGACAAAAAAGCACGGCGACTTTTATAAATTTGGAACTGTTCCAACCCGTGACAAGATCGTATCAGTGACAAAGTCACCGACTGAACTGAATAAGGCCGGCCGCACACGCACGGGTATCTGAATATGAATTTCGGATCGATTACACGTTAATAAAGACACCGAACACGTTCAAAAATTATGTTTATATTATTATTATTGTTGTTTATATTATGAATATAGGCTTCAAGCAGTTCAGTAGCGTACAGCGGACCTTCGTATCGGGATGAATGACGAAGAACTATTTGCCATTGCGTATTTGTTATCGGAAAATAATAAAAAAAAGACAAGACGTTGTTTTCGATGTGCCTTATCATAATACTTACCAACGCAATAAATACGAGTCCGATAAATTAATATTTCAAAATATCATATAAACCCTCCATGCGCGACAATGAAATGATTCGAAACGAAAATTTTTGAACGTGTTCGGTGTCATTATTAACGTGTAATCGATCCGAATTTCATATTCATATACCCGCGCGTATGCGACCGGCCTAAAAGGTTTGTAGAAGTAAATTTTTTAGTAATTCTGGGGACCCCATTAACCTTTGCCGCCCCAGGCGTCTGACGGGCTCAGTCCGCCGCTGCCTATAGCTATAACTTATCTTGATTTAGCTAAAGCTTTTGATACGGTTGATCATAATACATATCTTACTTAAAAAATTGTACAAGAATGGTATTAGAGGATTGCCTTATCAATTAATGACTGGTTACCTTAACAAAAGACAACAGTGTGTAAAAGTCAATGGAATCATTGGGAATATAAGAATATAAGCATATGAGTTCCTCAAGGAACTATACTTGGGCCTCTCTGTTTATATTATATATCAATGATCTAATACTTAACATGCCTTTGCACTCTGTAATATCATATGCTGATGACACAGCTATTATATAATATATAATATAGTGGATTTTGTGTTCTTGGGATATTTGGTTCTGCGTAAAACACGATGTTAGTTTACTTTTTACTTCAATTATCTTGGAACGTTTCGGTCACAACTTCGACCTTTTTCACACCAAAAACAATTATATCACGAGCATATCTCATCAGAGACAGAAAAATACTATCGGAATCTATTTTTCTTCCATTCGTCAAGACAAAAACAGCGCTTTCAATCTTCGTTAGCAGTTTTATGTTTATTCGTCGTGCAACGTAGCAATTAAAATGCTAATTTTGTCAATAAATAAATTGTTGACATATTAGGTCCAAATCTAAAGATTCATATACATACTTATAAGAGGGGAAAATATACCATTTTTCTAATTTTTTGGCTATGGATATAATGTAATAAGCAAAACTTCTATCATTATACTACATTGATCAACCAGTTTTAACGGGAAACCAGATAGCACTTGTTATGAACAGGTCGGGCTTTCTTTGAATTTTGTGAAAGAAACAAATTCAGTCTTATCTAATTCTCCAGTTTCAATTTCGCGAACGGAAAAGGTGGATGCGCTTTTTAACTCCAGGGTTTATACCGATGATGACTAGATACTAGAATCAATTTTTGCATTAGAAAATGTGGCTAGTAGTAGTACCAACGTCTATTCGTTATTAGTCGAAAGAAAAATGAAGAGTAGATCAATCTATCCGTGTTTAGAAACGAAATTTAAAACGATGAAACGAATTTAAAATCTAATCTATGTACGTGATTCAAGTTTTATTTCAGAGGTATCACTTTTCCGCACCAATAGAGCGCTTTCATCCACACGTGAAAAATGTTCCGTAGACCTCGTTTTAACCATAACTTCGGAATAATAAACAAAATTTCGCAATTCATTCAAGGTTTTCGATTGAAGCAAGATAATTTGAGCGTTGTGAATTAAAATGAAATAAAAGTAAGTGATTACAAATATTGTTTCATATGAATCTTCATATTGCGTGACATGTGCATTCATACTAAGCAAACATTTAATTTTTACAGGTGTTGTGTGCTTCCTTTCCTTGACACATGGTCTTGCCTAAACCGAATTTAACCATTGTGGATAATTTACACAAAGGGCACCTAGCAAATGCGTTGAATAATAAGATATGGGTGCATTTTAGGTAATGATGTGATGACAAGCAGGGTTCAATTTCCAAAACTTCTGAAGAAAACTTATTGAACACAAGTGAGTAGAACAATGCCTTTTAAAAATACGATGTAATGTCCACAATTCTTTCAGGTTCTTGAGCACCTTTGGGCGTAAACTATGTGGAGGCGAAAACTAGTCAAGAGGAATTCTACTTGTTCTTATTTGCCCATTTTCCATGCTCTATTCTATTAATACATGACTATGATATCATTTCACGAACTCATATGTATTCACTTTTCATATATGCATTAATGATATTTATATGCTTACATTACAGATGTTAAATTTGTTTGTATGATATTTTTAGATACCTTAGATTAAAATTGTTCTTCAATAATGATGTGATACAAATGTGTTGGTATTATGTATTTCTATTAATTGTTTCTATTTTTCTATGTATACGTACAGGATCAAATAAAATATCTATCTATCCATCTATTGAAGTAAATTCCGACTACAAAGTGAGAAATGATTGATGAGTGAACGATAGGTCTTTTTTGTGCATAGGTATCATTTGGTAAATAAATGAACATGAAATATAACTTTCTCATCATATTTTTAACCTCTCTAAGTGCTAGAAGTTTTTCTATAACTTAGGTATTACTCACATTTTCACCTTGACTAACAAAGGGCATTTTTGTATAATAAAATACAAATATTGTGATTCTTACCCATTTATACTTTCTCATATGCTTTTTCAGATCGTTGCTAAATTACAGAACGTTATTTTTACTGAGATTTGATCTGGACATATATTGTTAGATTTGATAATTCGCACATTTATTGCCATTTTTGAAAGTTAAAATTCACTACAATTATTAGTATGATTCTCACAAAAGCAAAAATTTTTGTTGAATAAATATGGTTTGTCTTCATTTTTATTCATAGGTAATAGAAAAAGCCAAAATAACCTTAAAAGAAAATACGGATTTCTATTATAGACTTATGCTATTAACAGTGATTTACCAACGCTCTCAACATTCAAACACTAATTCCCGCGTAAAGGTTAGCCCCTTTCGAAAGGCACAGAGTCCTCTTTGACAGTTTCTTTCGACTAACATAGAATAACACGGCCGACTTTTCCATCACCGCGATAGAACGAGCGTTTTACACGATCGCATGCCTGGCTGAAGTTAGCGCTTTCCATCATCGCTGACGCGCAAGCGTTAACGATCGTAGAAAGAGAAGCTAGACCTGCGGCAGGGCCTAGCCAAGAGACCGTTCTACAGTCGTTGACGCTTGTAGAAAGTCGTTTATGAATGAAATAAACGGTCCCGAACGATAAGTCACGTGATTGTAGAAAGATCGGCAGCCAAGTGACGCATCTGGCTGTTCGTCCGCTCCGATGGAATAGAACGGCAGACGTTTCTATCGTGTAAAACGCTACTTCGCTTTAAAACCGTAGCCAAGTGCCACTTTCTGCGGTGGGTGAACAGCTTTCTCTTGCGCCGAACGCTATTCCGACGATCGGCGAATCGCTGCAGAAAGATGAGCGATCAATATGTCCGCCACTAACAATCAGCTGATCGCAGTTTTGTGTTTAGTTCTTGCTCCTTTTTAATGGTTATGTATAAGTAAAATTTTCATTAGTTATATGAAATTTTCGCTGCTCAAAATGAAAGGAGTGAAAAAATGTTCCGTAGACCTCGTTTTAACCATAACTTCGGAATAATAAACAAAATTTCGCAATTCATTCAAAGGTTTTCGATTGAAGCAAGATAATTTGAGCGTTGTGAATTAAAATGAGGAAATAAAAGTAAGTGATTACAAATATTGTTTCATATGAATCTTCATATTGCGTGACATGTGCATTCATACTAAGCAAACATTTAATTTTTACAGGTGTTGTGTGCTTCCTTTCCTTGACACATGGTCTTGCCTAAACCGAATTTAACCATTGTGGATAATTTACACAAAGGGCACCTAGCAAATGCGTTGAATAATAAGATATGGGTGCATTTTAGGGTAATGATGTGATGACAAGCAGGGTTCAATCGGAGCGGACGAACAGCTAGATGCGTCACTTGGCTGCCGATCTTTCTACAATCACGTGACTTATCGTTCGGGACCGTTTATTTCATTCATAAAACGACCTTTCTACAAGCGTCAACGACTGTAGAACGGTCTCTTGGCTAGGCCCCCTGCTGCAGGCCTAGCCTTCTCTTTCTACGATCGTTAACGCTTGCGCGTCAGCGATGATGGAAAGCGCTAACTTCGTAGCCAAGTGCAAGCGATCGTGTAAAACGCTCGTTCTATCGCGGTGATGGAAAAGTCGGCCGTGTTATTCTATGTTAGTCGAAAGAAACTGTCAAAGTAGGACTCTGTGCCTTTCGAAAGGGGCGTAACCTTTTACGCGGGAATTAGTGTTTGAATGTTGAGAGCGTTGGTAAATCACTGTTAATAGCATAAGTCTATAATAGAAATCCGTATTTTCTTTTTAAGGTTATTTTGGGCTTTTTCTATTACCTATGAATAAAAATGAAGACAAACCATATTTATTCAACAAAAACTTTGCTTTTGTGAGAATCATACTAATAATTGTAGTGAATTTTAACTTTCAAAAATGGCAATAAATGTGCGAATTATCAAATCTAACAATATATGTCCAGATCAAATCTCAGTAAAAAATAACGTTCTGTAATTTAGCAACGATCTGAAAAAGCATGAGAAAGTATAAATGGGTAAGAATCACAACTATTTGTATTTTATTATACAATTCCCCGCCCAAACTTTAGAGCAAATTGGATTTAGAGGACCATCTTATAACTCCCCAGAGAAGTTTTATATATCTAGCCCCTAAAACTTACAATAACCTCCCGAACACGATCAAAAACTCAAAGTCATACAGCTTATAAAAGAAAGCTGTAAAAGACTTGATTTTCCCCCAAACCGGACAAAATATCCGCAGACTAATTGATTTAAAAAATAATTACTTGTATCAGTGTTAAGAGACAGTACTTACTTGTATATAGTACTTTTTTGTTCGTTTTTTTTTTCTTTTTTTTTTCAAACTTGGTTGAGGCACTTTGTAGTTGTTATTGTTTCACACAACTAAAACCATGCACAAGGATACTGCTTTTATTGTTATTTAGTGACAGTTTGTGTACCATATTATGTTTAACCTGAAATTCTTTTTTTTTCTTTTTGTAATCAATCTAGAGACATTGAACGCAGTGGCGTAGCTAGGTAACCAAGGGCCCTGGGGCAAATTGAAAAATGGGGCCCCACTGCTATGTAAACTGATTAGGTTTTATCAAATAAAAATATGAAATATACAAATACTTTAAAAATGCCAAGCTACTTAAACACTTTTTTGTGCACTGCAGGATAGGTAATAAAAATATTAAACAGTAACGACATAAATTACAATTGATACTTGATGGAGGTTTGGCTAATAAAACGAAATAGAGAAGATTCAAAGGTTTATTATATAAAGGTCGTGCATACCAACTGACTAAATAACAATTATATTTACAATTTTTTCCTAGCTTTAGTTTTCGCAAAAGTATCAATGACTTCGTTTAAATCCAGGCTTGATGCGGTTTTGTTCTCAATTGCAATTAGCGATAAATGTCGGAGTCGAGTTTGGCCCATATTATTTCTCAAATAATTTTTTATTATTTTTAATTTACTGAATGACCTTTCAGCTGCTGCAGAAGTAACAGGAATTGTAAAGAATAATAACATTGCTGTAAATACTTCCGTTAGGTCGCATTCTAGCACTCCATATTTGCTCCATATTTCCTTACATAATTGGTGAACAGTCCATGCTTGGGTTAGTTGAGGTAAAACTAGGTGGAAAATATTAATAAATTGAAGTGAAAAACTAGGGCCTATTATATCTGAATATTTTCTTTGGAATTCGTCACACTTTTGTAATAAAGTTGCTTCATCAACATGTAATAAAAATGTTGGTGTTAGAAAATCGAATATATGACAGACTGCACTCATACCAATAAAACGTGTATCTAATTGAGATATTATTGTGTCTAGTACATTATTGAAAATCTCAATTTTAAATATTGTTTCTCGGTTTGAAAATCGGTGATCAGCCGCTAATTCATCAAAATATTTTTAACTTTTCTTTGCCTTTTTTCTTGAAAATGGGTATTAATTCCATATTTTCTTGCAGTTTCACTGGCTTTGCACTTGAATAATTCGAAATCATTTCTATAAATTTCCAACTTTGCTTTGGTCTCTGCTAAAACTTTACTCGCCTCGCCCAAATTGATGTCGCATTTTTGTAAAGTTTTGGATGCATAATTGATGTCGGTCAATACACTGTGCATGAATTCGCAAAGCAACACGAACTCGAAATTTAGCATTTTTGTTTTAATACTTCTGCTTCACTACGCTCATCCTTATTAGAACTCTTTAGAACTATTTCTGATAATGCTTTGACAATATCAAAATAACGAAGTTTTATTGCAGATATTGTATGAACCCTACTGGACCATCTAGTCGGATTTAGTTTTTAGAGTGGTGTCCGATTCGCCAGTGAATTTTGACAGTAGATCCCAACGTTTGATGCTGTTTCCGAAAAAGTTATACATATCTTGCAACGTTGCGAAAAAAATCTGTATATCCACACAACTACTAACAGCATCATTTATCACCAAACTTAAATTATGAGTGGCACAATGTACGTACTCTGCGTTAGGCTGTATATCCTTAATATGTTTTTGTACACCATTATACACACCACTCATCACATTGGCTCCATCATAGCCTTGCCCACACATTTTTTAAATCAATATTTTTGTCGATAAATACTGTTGTCACTTGATTGACTAAATCTACTGCGCCATGTTTGATGGCTGCATAAAAGCCTAGAAACACTTCTTTTACTTCTATATCAATTGGCTGTCCATTTTCCGATCTGGTTATTACTGCATACCTCACAACAATGCTTAGCTGATTTATTTTCGATATGTCCTGTGTTGTATCCATTATGATGGCAAAAAACGGTGACGCTCTAATTTGTTCTAGTAGATGGGTTTCGAGTTTGGTCCCTAAACTCTCAATCATTTCATTTTGAATTGTTGCACTCAGATATCTTGTAGATCCTGAAAACATGAAAAAACAAAATTTCAAAAAAGTCCTGGTATTAAACAGTTAATAATTATAAACAAAATAAAACGATAAAAAAACTCAAAAAGAATTATTATTACCTTTGGGCATATCCAAAACTTGCCGCAAAATGTGATCATATCGGGCGACAAGCTCAACAAAGAGAGAAAATTTCCGTGGTATCCTTCCTGACTTAAGTCTTCTTGATGTCCTCTCAAAGCCAAAGAACTTTTTGCTAGGGTAAGTATGATATCGAATAACCTTTGAAGAACCATTTTCCAAAACGATGCTTCTTTGCGAATTTCATTTTCAAGTTCCTTGTCGATAGTATTAGTATTGTTTTTTCCAAAATTCATACACAGCACATGCTTCCGAATGGCCACTCGAACAACTGTGTTGTTTGATTCTTTCTGATAAATGCTTCCAATCTCGTATTCCCGTACACCAAACATTATTCCTTTGTGAAGCAAATAACCAGCAGGGTTGACAATAGGCAGCGTCTAGTATTTTAGAGTAACACAACCAAAAACGATTAACTGGCCCATATTTAGAACACGAAACGTAGTACGATTTTGAAAAACATCTATTTTTCTGGTTGATGTCTGTTGGAAAAGGTCCTGACGGCTGTAAAGACCCCATATCAAGAATTTGACGTTTTTCTTTATCACTTAATATTTTGTTGGTGAAGTTTCCCAAGTCATAAGAAGATTTGTCGTAGACATTTTCGAGAAATGTAGAGGTCTGTTGTTTCTCCAAACCCTCCGTTCTGATGTGTTTCATGCAAACATCATCCACGTTCACATGATCGGCGGCGGAGGTATCTCCAACTGCAATAATTGTCGAATCTTCTTCAGTAGGCTTCTCAACCAACACTGCAGTTACCAAATTATTTGAGTCACTATCAATAGAAATATTTAGGCCAGATCTACTTGCAGAAGGCTGACTAAAAAACTTGTCAATTTTGGGCAATTTTTGTTTACTATCTTCTCGTTCTTGGCGTTGTTTGCGTTTAAATGCACCACTGAGTTTCTTCTTTTTATCCATAATTTTAGTTCTCTAATTTATTTAAACAATACAATATTAGATTGTGCTCGAGTAGGTAGGTACTCACTGTTTACTGACGACGTGACACGTTCACTGCCATTCGTTTTTGAACGTATATCGTCGTTCGTCGCACGCCTGACGTTATTACACATACAGCACACCGCGACGCGAATTCGCGTCCCTGGCGTGGCACTCAAATTTTCAATCACGCGTAGGTTTCGGACTAAAATAGACATATGCCTATTCGAAAATATCGTAATTCGATATCTAACAGAACGGTACCGATTGACTCAAAGTAGAAACCAAAGCCGCCCTGATGATATTCATACTTTAATAAACACAAGAGTAATAAATCAAACTGTTATTATAAACTCCCGCGATATGGGAACAATTTGAAATCAACTTTCATGAAGACGCGAATCCGCGCCCATGGTGTGCGAGATGAATCAAGCAGAATGGAAAGAAGTTTATTGACATTCGCTTACTTACTCCTGATACAGCTTTAATTTTTTGACCACTCTCGGAAAAGAAATCTTAACTCGAATTCACAATAAAAAGCACATCGATGAATAATAAAACGCACGTACCACTATTCGTCAAATTGACAAGACTGCCAACCTACAGAAAACATTTAGGGGAATTGCCTAGACATAACATTTGCTTTCCTCTCAACTGAGTTGCCATGATTAAAGTGGGGTTGCAACCTGTCATATTTATTTTGAAATTGGGACAAATTTCCAAAAGTTCAGTTCGATCGAGATTTCTGGTAAGGATTCGAGGGCCCCCTGAGCTTGAGGGCCCCGGGGCACTGCCCCGCCTAGCCCCTAGGTAGCTACGCCACTGATTGAACGGTCATCTCTGTATTGAAAAAAGGAGGAAAACTTAAATTGTCGTATTTAGTAGTTAGGGAAAAAAATAAAGCTTATAAAGCTTATGCTTACGGCGTTTCCTCTTTGAATGGCAAGTGAGAGTCGCTGAAAAAGGTTTTCACGAGCTTTTGGATATCTCGTTTCATCTATTACATTCGACCCAACCATTTGTAGGACGAAATTATTGCAAGAAATGGTGGAAATGCAGAAAGATTTAGAATAATATTGAAAATATTTCCAATGTTGAGAAGAATTTGGAAGTTCTCCCGTCAGAGTAAATTTT
>JAIFOV010000279.1:0-25067 GCA_020654155.1 Novius pumilus
ACTCTAACTATCGAACTGTCGCCCGAAGTGCACCGTTCGGACTTGAACTTTTCGGCATATCTCCGAAATGCACCTTTCGGACTCTGACTGCTAAACGGTCGAACGAAATACACCGTTCGGACTTGAACTTCTCGACATATCTCCGAAACGTACCTTTCGGACTCTAACTATCGAACTGTCGCCCGAAGTGCACCGTTCGGACTTGAACTTTTCGGCATATCTCCGAAATGCACCTTTCGGACTCTGACTGCTAAACGGTCGAACGAAATACACCGTTCGGACTTGAACTTTTCGGCATATCTCCGAAATGCACCTTTCGGACTCTGACTGCTAAACGGTCGAACGAAATACACCGTTCGGACTTGAACTTCTCGACATATCTCCGAAATGCACCTTTCGGACTCTGACTATCGAACTACACCGTCGCTCGAAGTGCACCTTTCGGACTATCGAACTGTTTCGGCATATATCCGAAATGCACCTTTCGGACTCTGACTGCTAAACGGTCGAACGAAATACACCGTTCGGACTTGAACTTTTCGGCATATCTCCGAAATGCACCTTTCGGACTCTGACTGCTAAACGGTCGAACGAAATACACCGTTCGGACTTGAACTTCTCGACATATCTCCGAAACGTACCTTTCGGACTCTAACTATCGAACTGTCGCCCGAAGTGCACCGTTCGGACTTGAACTTTTCGGCATATCTCCGAAATGCACCTTTCGGACTCTGACTGCTAAACGGTCGAACGAAATACACCGTTCGGACTTGAACTTCTCGACATATCTCCGAAACGTACCTTTCGAACTCTAACTATCGAACTGTCGCTCGAAGTGCACGAATCGGACTGGAACTTTTCGGCATATTTCCGAAATGCACCTTTCGGACTCTGACTGCTAAACGGTCGAACGAAATACACCGTTCGGACTTGAACTTTTCGGCATATCTCCGAAATGCACCTTTCGGACTCTGACTGCTAAACGGTCGAACGAAATACACCCTTCGGACTTGACCTTCTCGACATATCTCCGAAACGTACCTTTCGAACTCTAACTATCGAACTGTCGCTCGAAGTGCACCGTTCGGACTGGAACTTTTCGGCATATTTCCGAAATGCACCTTTCGGACTCTGACTGCTAAACGGTCGAACGAAATACACCGTTCGGACTTGAACTTCTCGACATATCTCCGAAACGTACCTTTCGGACTCTAACTATCGAACTGTCGCCCGAAGTGCACCGTTCGGACTTGAACTTTTCGGCATATCTCCGAAATGCACCTTTCGGACTCTGACTGCTAAACGGTCGACCGAAATACACCGTTCGGACTTGAACTTTTCGGCATATCTCCGAAATGCACCTTTCGGACTCTGACTGCTAAACGGTCGAACGAAATACACCCTTCGGACTTGACCTTCTCGACATATCTCCGAAACGTACCTTTCGAACTCTAACTATCGAACTGTCGCCCGAAGTGCACCGTTCGGACTTGAACTTTTCGGCATATCTCCGAAATGCACCTTTCGGACTCTGACTGCTAAACGGTCGAACGAAATACACCGTTCGGACTTGAACTTCTCGACATATCTCCGAAACGTACCTTTCGGACTCTGACTAACAATCGAACTGTCGCCCAAAGTGCACCGTTCGGACTTGAACTTTTCGACATATCTCCGAAATGCACCTGCACCTTCCGGACTCTAACTATCGAACTGTCGCCCGAAGTGCACCGTTCGGACTTGAACTTTTCGGCATATCTCCGAAATGCACCTTTCGGACTCTGACTGCTAAACGGTCGACCGAAATACACCGTTCGGACTTGAACTTTTCGGCATATCTCCGAAATGCACCTTTCGGACTCTGACTGCTAAACGGTCGAACGAAATAAACCCTTCGGACTTGACCTTCTCGACATATCTCCGAAACGTACCTTTCGAACTCTAACTATCGAACTATCGCTCGAAGTGCACGGTTCGGACTGGAACTTTTCGGCATATTTCCGAAATGCACCTTTCGGACTCTGACTGCTAAACGGTCTAACGAAATACACCGTTCGGACTTGAACTTTTCGGCATATCTCCGAAATGCACCTTTCGGACTCTGACTGCTAAACGGTCGAACGAAATACACCCTTCGGACTTGACCTTCTCGACATATCTCCGAAACGTACCTTTCGAACTCTAACTATCGAACTGTCGCCCGAAGTGCACCGTTCGGATTTGAACTTTTCGGCATATCTCCGAAATGCACACTTCGGACTCTGACTGCTAAACGGTCTAACGAAATACACCGTTCGGACTTGAACATCTCGACATATCTCCGAAACGTACCTTTCGGACTCTAACTATCGAACTGTCGCCCGAAGTGCACCGTTCGGACTTGAACTTTTCGGCATATCTCCGAAATGCACATTTCGGACTCTGACTGCTAAACGGTCGACCGAAATACACCGTTCGGACTTGAACTTTTCGGCATATCTCCGAAATGCACCTTTCGGACTCTGACTGCTAAACGGTCGAACGAAATACACCGTTCGGACTTGAACTTCTCGACATATCTCCGAAACGTACCTTTCGGACTCTAACTATCGAACTGTCGCCCGAAGTGCACCGTTCGGACTTGAACTTTTCGGCATATCTCCGAAATGCACCTTTCGGACTCTGACTGCTAAACGGTCGAACGAAATACACCGTTCGGACTTGAACTTTTCGGCATATCTCCGAAATGCACCTTTCGGACTCTGACTGCCAAACGGTCGAACGAAATACACCGTTCGGACTTGAACTTCTCGACATATCTCCGAAACGTACCTTTCGGACTCTAACTATCGAACTGTCGCCCGAAGCGCACCGTTCGGAGTCTGACTGCTAAACGGTCGAACGAAATACACCGTTCGGACTTGAACTTCTCGACATATCTCCGAAACGTACCTTTCGAACTCTAACTATCGAACTGTCGCTCGAAGTGCACGGTTCGGACTGGAACTTTTCGGCATATCTCCGAAATGCACCTTTCGGACTCTAACTATCGAATTTTCGCCCGAAATGCACCGTTCGGACTTGAACTTTTCGGCATACCTCCGAAATGCATCTTTCGGACTCTGACTGCTAAACGATCGAACGAAATACACCCTTCGGCCTTGACCTTCTCGACATATCTCCGAAACGTACCTTTCGAACTCCAACTATCGAACTGTCGCTCGAAGTGCACGAATCGGACTGGAACTTTTCGGCATATTTCCGAAATGCACCTTTCGGACCAAAGTGCACCGTTTGGACTTGAACTTCTCGACATATCTCCGAAACGTACCTTTCGAACTCTAACTATCGAACTGTCGCTCGAAGTGCACGGTTCGGACTTGAACTTTTCGGCATATCTCCGAAATGCACCTTTCAGACTCTGACTGCTAAACGGTCGAACGAAATACACCGTTCGGACTTGAACTTTTCGGCATATCTCCGAAATGCACATTTCGGACACTGACTGCTAAACGGTCGACCGAAATACACCGTTCGGACTTGAACTTTTCGGCATATCTCCGAAATGCACCTTTCGGACTCTGACTGCTAAACGGTCGAACGAAATACACCCTTCGGACTTGACCTTCTCGACATATCTCCGAAACGTACCTTTCGAACTCTAACTATCGAACTATCGCTCGAAGTGCACGGTTCGGACTTGAACTTTTCGGCATATTTCCGAAATGCACCTTTCGGACTCTGACTGCTAAGCGGTCGAACGAAATACACCGTTGGGACTTGAACTTCTCGACATATCTCCGAAACGTACCTTTCGGACCTTAACAATCGAACTGTCGCCCAAAGTGCACCGTTCGGACTTGAACTTTTCGACATATCTCCGAAATGCACCTTCCGGACTCTGACTGCTAAACGGTCGAACGAAATACACCGTTCGGACTTGAACTTCTCGACATATCTCCGAAACGTACCTTTCGGACTCTAACTATCGAACTGTCGCCCGAAGTGCACCGTTCGGACTTGAACTTTTCGGCATATCTCCGAAATGCACCTTTCAGACTCTGACTGCTAAACGGTCGAACGAAATACACCGTTCGGACTTGAACTTTTCGGCATATCTCCGAAATGCACCTTTCGGACTCTGACTGCTAAACGGTCGAACGAAATACACCGTTCGGACTTGAACTTCCCGACATATCTCCGAAACGTACCTTTCGGACTCTAACTATCGAACTGTCGCCCGAAGCGCACCGTTCGGAGTCTGACTGCTAAACGATCGAACGAAATACACCGTTCGGACTTGAACTTCTCGACATATCTCCGAAACGTACCTTTCGAACTCTAACTATCGAACTGTCGCTCGAAGTGCACGGTTCGGACTTGAACTTTTCGGCATATCTCCGAAATACACCTTTCGGACTCTGACTGCTAAACGGTCGAACGAAATACACCGTTCGGACTTGAACTTCTCGACATATCTCCGAAATGGACCTTTCGTTATCTGACTGCTAAACGGTCGAACGTAATACACCGTTCGGACTTGAAAAAATCAGGCATCACTCCGAAATACACTTTTCGTGCGTCGAACGTGGATCATCTTACCGAAATGCTCCTTTCGGAATCTGACTGCTAAACGGTCGTCCGACACACACCGTTCGGACTTAAACCTCTCTACATATCTCCGAAACGTACCTTTCGGACTCTTACTATCGAACTGTCGCCCGAAGTGCACCGTTCGGACTTGAACTTTTCGGCATATCTCCGAAATGGACCTTTCGTTATCTGACTGCTAAACGGTCGAACGAAATACACCGTTCGGACT
Source organism: Novius pumilus (assembly GCA_020654155.1). Classification (NCBI taxonomy): domain Eukaryota; kingdom Metazoa; phylum Arthropoda; class Insecta; order Coleoptera; family Coccinellidae; genus Novius; species Novius pumilus. The sequence continues at coordinate 4,802 of JAIFOV010000279.1, forward strand.
TGAACTTTTCGGCATATCTCCGAAATGCACCTTTTTGACTCTGACTGCTAAACGGTCGAACGAAATAAACCGTTCGGACTTGAACTTCCCGACATAACTCCGAAACGTACCTTTCGAACTCTAACTATCGAACTGTCGCTCGAAGTGCACGGTTCGGACTGGAACTTTTCGGCATATTTGCGAAAAGCACCTTTCGGACTCTGACTGCTAAGCGGTCGAAGGAAATACACCGTTGGGACTTGAACTTCTCGACATATCTCCGAAACGTACCTTTCGGACCTTAACAATCGAACTGTCGCCCAAAGTGCACCGTTCGGACTTGAACTTCTCGACATATCTCCGAAACGTACCTTTCGAACTCTAACTATCGAACTGTCGCTCGAAGTGCACGGTTCGGACTTGAACTTTTCGGCATATTTCCGAAATGCACCTTTGGGACTCTGACTGCTGAACATTCGAACGAAATACACCGTTGGGACTTGAACTTCTCGACATATCTCCGAAACGTACCTTTCGGACTCCAACTATCGAACTGTCGCCCGAAGTGCGCCGTTTGGACTTGAACTTTTCGGCATATCTCCGAAATGCACCTTTCGGACTCTGACTGCTAAACGGTCGAACGAAATACAGCGTTCGGACTTGAACTTCTCGACATATCTCCGGAATGGACCTTTCGTTATCTGACTGCTAAACGGCCGAACGAAATACACCGTTCGGGCTTGAAAAAATCAGGCATCACTCCGAAATACACTTTTCGTGCGTCGAACGTGGATCATCTTACCGAAATGCACCTTTCGGAATCTGACTGCTAAACGGTCGTCCGACATACACCGTTCGGACTTAAACCTCTCTACATATCTCCGAAACGTACCTTTCGGACTCTGACTGCTAAACGGTCTAACGAAATACACCGTTCGGACTTGACCTTCTCGACATATCTCCGAAACGTACCTTTCGAACTCTAACTATCGAACTGTCGCTCGAAGTGCACGGTTCGGACTGGAACTTTTCGGCATATTTCCGAAATGCACCTTTCGGACTCTGACTGCTAAACGGTCTAACGAAATACACCGTTCGGACTTGAACTTTTCGGCATATCTCCGAAATGCACCTTTCGGACTCTGACTGCTAAACGGTCGAACGAAATACACCCTTCGGACTTGACCTTCTCGACATATCTCCGAAACGTACCTTTCGAACTCTAACTATCGAACTGTCGCCCGAAGTGCACCGTTCGGATTTGAACTTTTCGGCATATCTCCGAAATGCACATTTCGGACTCTGACTGCTAAACGGTCTAACGAAATAAACCGTTCGGACTTGAACATCTCGACATATCTCCGAAACGTACCTTTCGGACTCTAACTATCGAACTGTCGCCCGAAGTGCACCGTTCGGACTTGAACTTTTCGGCATATCTCCGAAATGCACATTTCGGACTCTGACTGCTAAACGGTCGAACGAAATACACCGTTCGGACTTGAACTTCTCGACATATCTCCGAAACGTACCTTTCGAACTCTAACTATCGAACTATCGCTCGAAGTGCACGGTTCGGACTGGAACTTTTCGGCATATTTCCGAAATGCACCTTTCGGACTCTGACTGCTAAACGGTCGACCGAAATACACCGTTCGGACTTGAACTTTTCGGCATATCTCCGAAATGCACCTTTCGGACTCTGACTGCTAAACGGTCGAACGAAATACACCGTTCGGACTTGAACTTCTCGACATATCTCCGAAACGTACCTTTCGAACTCTAACTATCGAACTGTCGCTCGAAGTGCACGGTTCGGACTGGAACTTTTCGGCATATTTCCGAAATGCACCTTTCGGACTCTGACTGCTAAACGGTCGAACGAAATACACCGTTCGGACTTGAACTTCTCGACATATCTCCGAAACGTACCTTTCGGACCTTAACAATCGAACTGTCGCCCAAAGTGCACCGTTCGGACTTGAACTTTTCGGCATATCTCCGAAATGCACCTTTCGGACTCTGACTGCTAAACGGTCGAACGAAATACACCGTTCGGACTTGAACTTCTCGACATATCTCCGAAACGTACCTTTTGGATTCTAGCTATCGAAGTGTCGCCCGAAGTGCGCCGTTCGGACTTGAACTTTTCGACATATCTCCGAAATGCACCTTCCGGACTCTGACTGCTAAACGGTCTAACGAAATACACCGTTCGGACTTGAACTTCTCGACATATCTCCGAAACGTACCTTTCGGACTCTAACTATCGAACTGTCGCCCGAAGTGCACCGTTCGGACTTGAACTTTTCGGCATATCTCCGAAATGCACCTTTCAGACTCTGACTGCTAAACGGTCGAACGAAATACAAAGTTCGGACTTGAACTTTTCGGCATATCTCCGAAATGCACCTTTCGGACTCTGACTGCTAAACGGTCGAACGAAATACACCGTTCGGACTTGAACTTCCCGACATATCTCCGAGACGTACCTTTCGGACTCTAACTATCGAACTGTCGCCCGAAGTGCACCGTTCGGAGTCTGACTGCAAAACGGTCGAACGAAATACACCGTTCGGACTTGAACTTCTCGACATATCTCCGAAACGTACCTTTCGAACTCTAACTATCGAACTGTCGCTCGAAGTGCACGGTTCGGACTGGAACTTTTCGGCATTTCTCCGAAATGCACATTTCGGACTCTGACTGCTAAACGGTCGAACGAAATACACCGTTCGGACTTGAACTTTTCGGCATGTCTCCGAAATGCACCTTTCGGACTCTAACTATCGAATTGTCGCCCGAAATGCACCGTTCGGACTTGAACTTTTCGGCATACCTCCGAAATGCATCTTTCGGACTCTGACTGCTAAACGATCGAACGAAATACACCGTTTGGACTTGAACTTCTCGACATATCTCCGAAACGTACCTTTCGAACTCTAACTATCGAACTGTCGCTCGAAGTGCACGGTTCGGACTTGAACTTTTCGGCATATTGTCAACTAGATTTCTGTTTATCGTACTAGTTGGCGCGGGGTTTTGTTCAGGGTAGCGCAAAAAGGTTGACGTTACTCGCCAAGTGAAACACGCAAATAGATGGGTACAAAATCTATATTCACTCACCCCAAAAATACAACTGCTAATCCAATAGCTCCCAACATTGGAACTTCACAAAAACTAATAGCGTTACGAGATTCGAAAATGCAAGTACAAAATACTTATTAACGGTTCCCTTCCCTGATTTTCCGGTGGCGTGATCGCACATTTCCAGGAATTCTGTTTACATTGCAGTTTTCGGCACATGAGCCGCGTAAGAGTACGCTTGAATCCGTAACAGAACTCCTGGTATCCGCCGGACGTCTTCAAGTCACGTAGGGTAAGGTGAATGAATTTTCCCAAGGTGGAACGAGATGTATCTTTGGTGGCCTAGCATTCGGCGCACCATTTCACCATTACTAAGGGAACCGATTTCTATGTGACATTTGCCCCTCCGTCCAAGAAGGCTTCGCCCCGAAGACTGAACAAGTACAAGTGGGAAATAAGCAGTCAAAATGAACAAAACAACGAAAAGAAAAAAAAAATAATAATATGAAAAATGGGCGGAAATTGTCAAGACAAAACAAAATCAAACGGAACGAAATAATTGTAGTTTCAAAGAACGCACGAACTAGCACTTTGTTTTCGAACATTCTACACACACGGGCGGACCGTTGCACTATGTCGTTCTCTGGACACGCACTTCACTACTGCCACTGTGATGAGCCCTGGCAACTGGTTCGTCGAATGCCGCGGCCGCATGGTGATGGAGTTGATAAAGCCGCTGGCTACAACCAGGGTTGTAGCCATGTCTGATGTTTTGGCTCGTTAGCTGCGGAGGTTGGGTTCGACGCCATGTAGTAACACGTTGTGAGGTCAGACATGTCGTCACTTTATTGATGTATAGACTGCATGAAGCTTGATTGCATGGTAGAATGGAATACGAGGTTCAGGCGATCCATTAGTATCGCTTGACTGGACTGGTCGGCGTAGATCGTCCATTCGATGTGTCCAGGTTTGTGTTTCGTAAATGTATTCGTATATGTGGGCCTTTACGTGGCGGCCTGCTAAGTCGAACTATGAGGATGATGACGTTCGAGGCTCGACGTCGGAATATTGGCGCCAGAGGAAGTTCTTTGAGCATGTATGTGGCCAGTGGTAGCAGTGGTGGTGTTGCTGAGGCTGGATGTGCCCAATGATGGGAATGGTTGTCCTTGAAGTTGGTAGCCCGTGTGGTAGGTACGTGGCGTGCGGTGGCGTGGTGCTCGTAGTGAAATAAAACAAAAACAAAAAAATAAGTACACATAGCGACTGGGATTAATTGTACCGCTTTCGAGTAATAGTAAAGAAACAAAACCCAAAAAAAATGAAAGTGGGAAAATAATTATCCAGTTGATTGGAAAGTGTACGGCGTCCAGTCGCTCCTTGTCTCGTTGGTGTCCTGGGTGAGTCTGCCTAATTTTAAAACTTAATCTTAAAATTTATCTTAAATTAAATTAAGATTACCCATCTAGCTACCTTACGATAATTGAATATCTACAATGTATGGGTATGGTTAGTAACCGAGGTAAGCATGATAAGCGGCATGAAAAGCGGGGTACCCCTTTGCAAAGTGGCTAGCTTTATTCCCTCAGTTCATTCTACCCTGGCTTGTTGATCTCGAAGCACCCTTTATGGCTCCTCGTCCGTGCGCGGAAAAATGATCCTCTTCATGGAGGAGAGAAAAACTGAACCCTTGTTTTAACTGTCGTCCCGTGTAAGATATTTCTCCGTTGCGTAGAGCAAGCAAGAGAAAAAAATAATCAACAATAAAAATCGGCGTATTCCCGATCGTCCTGTACGAAACATAGTCTCTTCATAGAGACGAAAACAAAAATCGCGTCTTGCGCGTGTACTGTCTCGCGTAAAAAACAATGGAACAAAATATTCTCGTAGTCTTATCATAGCTACGAGTATGTCGCCGTTATCTCGAACACGGACATTAGAGGAGCGTAGTCCAAGCTTTCAGGTGATCGACGAGCCGGCGGCCAGGGGTTTCAATGAACTGAGGTGCAAACGTAGTTCCGCGTGTTAGTAGGTGACTTACCTTAACCTGACGTAGTATTACTTTGTCGTATGACCTAAAGTTATTATTCTCTAATTTGTCCCTTATTTAAACGTTTCTTTCCTCCTCTTGAAAAAACGAATGTTTTTTTTTTTTTTTTATTATTATTATCCCCCTCTCGTCTCAGAGCGCCGCCAGGTCGGAGCGTGACAACGAGAGGTGGACTGTTGCCCCCAGAGCGAGTTGTTTTTGCACATTGTCGGTCAATTCGATGTGCACCGAAGCTGGTGTAGGTGTCTTAGCCTTGTCGCTAGTTCGACATTTGTGGCATAGTTTCAGTAGAGCGATTAGAATGACGAGTGTGAGAGCGATGCATACGAGGCCAAGGAAGATGTCGTGTAATATGGGTGTTTCTTGTAAGCCCGTCACTGGTGTTAAGGTGTTCAAAACTTGTAGGGTCGATTTTGTCCGCGAAAGAGCAGGTGAAAAACGATAAATGATAGTACGATATTCCAAACGAGTAGCATTATGTCCGTGTGCCAACCGTATTTGATGGGATAAAATTGCTGGAAGTTATTGTGTATGGTTGACAGGATTTCCCTGATGTCATCGTTGGTGGACGTGATATTTAAAAATGGTATTTCGTAAGACCAATTCTTATTTAGGAATTCCGAAATGTTAGAGTATTTGGGTGAATCGGTCCACTTTGGGTTTAGAACATACGATTTAAGGTTTGACCAGGTTGTGGGTAAAATATGCACGTATTCGTGGGTTGTATTTCCTGAGTTGCCGCATCGGAATCTTTTCGCGATCACCTCTTCCCTTTCGCAGTGACGAAACAGTTGCACGGTACTTTGATTTTGATAGCGCCCGGGTTGCTGTACGCTTCCTCTGGAAGGGTGTCGTAACGTCATTGCAAATAATGGTCGTCGGATATTTTGGGTAGGTTAAAATGAAAACGTCTAGATCAATTTCGGAAATGATCATGGCCGTCGATTTATGGCATGACATCGTGCAGTGGTGATTTATATCGGTGACTGTAGCTCCCAAGTATAACTTTTGGCGCATTCTCTGTCTAAAGCGTTGGCTGAGAATCGAGGATGTGACAGAGTTCATTGTTAAAAGGTTGACAATTATGTAAGGCTACCCGGAAATTTCTCTGATCGTGACAGGGTGACGTTGTGAAACCGCCAGGTAAGTAGTTTTTGTTGGTAAGTACAGGTTTGGCCTTCCCAAGCAAACGGGGTAGTGATGAGTTCAAAAAGCGTCCATGGTTCGCGGTGTCTTGTTATTGGTACTTTTAGATGAACGTAAACTTTCGATTCAGTGAAGGTGCAGTCTGCGATTGGTAATTGGTAATACTTTGGTAAGTGTGTTATGGGGATTGCGAGGTGATGGTGTTGATCGTTTATGTCTCGTTGGAGTTTTGTTAGATCTGCTAGTAACACGGTGGGGTGAATGATTGAGATCGGAAGATGGTGATCTTTACAAGTGTTCATAATGTTCAGGCGGCGAAGTATACGGGAGATGCGGATGTTATGTCTTAAATTTCCGTAGATTCTTTGTATTAGCCGGAAGACTTGTTTGTACTCTCTATGTTCGACTCTGACGTCGTTGTATAAACTGTCGATCATGTATTTAAAGTTTTTCATTTGATTCTGTGTCTGTTGGAACGCTGAGGTAACGTGTGCGCTAAAATTTTTTAAGCTTTCTGATCTGCGACTAATAAGTTGTAGAGTGTCAGATAGTCCGGCGTCAATTGTATTTAATCTGTCGTTTAATGTGTTTTCATTAGTCACGAGTGAATCGAGTTGCTGGTTTGTCGCCAAGCTACAGCACCAATGGAATGCGTCGCCTATGAAGTCTATGCCACGTTTGTGTCTTGTCGCGTTTTTCAATTGGGACGTAATACTTTGGGTAAATTTATGTAGGGCTGTCATACTCACGCTGTCTTTTAGATATTCCATTTCTTTATCGAATTGGATATCTAAATTTTCGAAGTGTTGAAATAGCGTGCAACTCACGGTTTCGTTTGCGGGCCCATCCCTGGGGCAGGGTTTAGGTGTTGATTTCAGGGGTTCCGGTTCGGTCTCTTGCCAATCGCTTCCGAAGGAAAGGGGGATGGTTGCTTCGTAGCTGATAATGGCGAGAAGCGTTTTCCAAAATGCTCCGGGTGTGAGCTCTGTTCCATCTAACGCGGGTTCACGGGGGTAGTTGAGTAGACCAACCTAGTTTATCAGATGTATGCGGATCGTTAGTGGTGCCATAAATCGGCGCGTGACGAATGTGAAATGATAAATGTTTGTAAGAAGGGCAAGAAGAGTTTAGAATAAGGTGTTTTGTAGGGTGGTGTCGTCGAACCTTGTTGTTTGTTATAAGGTTGTGATGGGGAGTGCTTGGTGTATTTGTCGCTCCAACAGTGAATGGGGTTGAAAATGTTGTACGTCTTCTGAACGAAGTTCATGATAGAGATTATGGAGTGCAGGTTTAGCACGTTAAAGTGCTGTGCGGGGTAAGAGAAGAAGGGGTGTTATTTCCGCTGAAGAGCTGGATGATGGTGGGATTAGTAAATGTTTTCCCACCAGAGGCTCATCAGGAAGAATGTGTTTCAACACGTTGAGGTGTTGAGTGAGTTACAAGAAGTAAGGGTGTGATTCTCACTGACAGGCTGGATGATGGTGGGATTAGTAAATGTTTTCCCACCAGAGGCTCATCAGGAAGAATGTGTTTCAACACGTTGAGGTGTTGAGTGAGTTACAAGAAGTAAGGGTGTGATTCTCACTGACGAGCTGGATGATGGTGGGATTAGTAAATATTTTCCCACCAGAGGCTCATCAGGAGGTATGTGGGTTCAAACACGGGGAGTGTTCAGAGTAGTAAAGAGAGGGTTGTGACTTCCATTCAAGAAGTGGATGATAATTGGGGTTGGTGCCTATCATTCGACGAAAGGAACATCAGGAAAAGTGGGCTTGAATAGTTTAAGTGTTGTAAGTGATAAGGGGTTTATTTTATTTTTTCTCTCCCATTAGGTCTTTCGAGAAGGTGAGAGAAGAAGGGATGGTTTTTATCGAGGTTTTCCGCCTCTACGCTAAGACCCGTGGTGGCGCTACTCACCAAGAGGCAGGTGTTCGGCAGTAACCTGCTCTCTCCTTGCGGGGCGAGTGTTGGGGGTGAAAAGAGAGGATGGTTTTTATCGAGGTTTTCCGCCTCTACGCTGAGACCCGTGGTGGCGCTACTCAAAAAGAGGCAGATGTTCAGCGGTAATCTGCTCTCTCTTGCGGGGCGAGTGTTGGGGTGAAAAGAAAGGCTGCACCACATAAAGAAGATGGTGGACAACGGAGGTCCATTGCAAGGTTGTTTGTAAAATTTTTATGAACAACGTTTTTGAAGAGTTTTTTTGAGGGAGGAAAAGAAACAATAGGGAGGTTGGTTTTTATCGAGGTTTACCGCCTCTACGCTAAGGTCCGTGGTGGCGCTACTCACCAAGAGGCAGATGTTCAGCGGTAATCTGCTCTCTCCTTGCGGAAGGAAAGTTGTGTGTTAAGTGGGGGTGCTGTCCAAGGGTCGTTATAGGGAAGTATGCGGCTGACGTGAACTACGTCTTTCTTTTTGTTATGTAAGATAACTTCGTAGTCGACATCGCTTATTTTTCTCGAAATTGTATACGGTCCAAACCAACGTAGCAGTAGTTTTTCGCTCCTACCCTTTATACGCTTAGGTGTAAAAACTTTTACTTTATCGCCCGGATTGTATTCTACGTGTCTATGGTGTCCGTCGAACCTGAGTTTGTCGGTCAGTTGTCGTTTTTGTATATTATCGATCGCTAGGGCTCTAATATTGAGTGCATTATTACGGATCGAATGGGAATCTGAGTCGCCGATTAAGTTAATGAGGGTGGCTTCTGTTGGTAGTACTGGTTCCCGCCCGAAAGTTAGGTTGAATGGGGAGAATTTTGTGGTATCTTGTTTGCTAGTATTGTAGGCGAACGTTACGTGCGGTAAAAAATGATCCCAATCCGTTTGTGCAGTATTGGTGAAGATGGATAAACAATCTGCAAGGGTTTTGTTCATTCTCTCTGTCAAACCGTTACAAGCTGGGTGGTAAGCTGTCGTGAACTGACTATGTACTCCCATTTTGTTCAGAAGTTCCCTAACTAGTTCGGACCGGAAGGTTTGTCCTCTATCGCTGAGAATGTGTCTGGGGCTACCGTGGCGTGTTATAATGTTTTTACGATAAAGTCGGCTACGGGTTCCGCCTTTCCAGATTTCAATGCGGCAGTTCCGACGTATCGCGTGGCGTAATCTGTCGCGACTACTATCATCGTGTTCCCTAACCTACTCCTTCTAAACGGTCCCAAAAGATCGATACCGACTTTGTCAAAAGGTTGTCCGACTGGGATTGGTTGTAACAACCCGGATTTGCGCTGAGTCGTACCTTTTCTATGTTGACAGTCCGGGCAACCTTTGACGAATTTTTCCGTGTCTTTTACTAGATTTGTCCAATAATATCGCGTTTTGATTTTGTCTAGTGTTTTGGACAACCTAAGTGTCCCGAAAGAGGGTCCGAATGGTGGTACTGAAGTATCTCTGTAACTAGATCACGCGGAATAAATAGGAAATTATCTGAGCCGGAAGGAGCGGTGTTAGCTTTGTAGACGGCCCCATTAATTACGCGAAAAGATTTTGCTCTACGTGCGACGTTTCTTTGTATGTTCGTGTCGGACGGTTGGAGGATAGCGGTTTTTATGTCATTTATTTCGTTGTCATTGTTCTGTGCTTGAACAATGTCAACGTGGGTCAGTAGGAATGTTGGAATGTCGTCGAGGATGTCTTCGTCTGTTTTGGGTCTGGTAGTAGTACGGGGTTATGGACAGACAATCCGCGTCCCGGTGTCTAGCGCCACTTTTGTGCACGATTTCGTAGTCGAATTCGTTCAGTTTTAGGCTCCATCTCGCTACACGACCTGTCGCGTCTTTAAAATTTTTATGTAGCACAGCGCGTGGTGATCTGTCACGATTGTAACGGGCCTTCCATAGACGAGGTGGCGTTAGTACCCTAGGGACCATATGGCGGCCAAAGCTTCTAATTCAGTAGCGGTGTAGTTCTTTTCAGCCTTTGATAAACTGCGGCTGGCGTAGGCAACGGGGTGAAATTCTTCGTCGTCTCCCTTTTGTAATAATACACAACCGATGCCGATGCGTGAAGCGTCTGTTCGTAGTTCGCATCCTAGCTGGGGTTGAAATGGCTCAGGACCGGAGCTGATGTTAGTTTTTCCTTTAGTGTGTTAAAAGCGTTCTCTTGTTCTTCTTCCCAACAGTAGTTATTTTTCTTTAATGCTTCGTGTAATGGTCTGGCGATGTTAGCGAAATCTTTTATGAATTTGCGGTAATAATTGCAGAGACCAACAAAACTTTGTATGTTCTTGACTGATTTTGGCCTTGGGAAATCTTTTATTGCGCGTAGTTTGTCTTCGTCTGGTGCGACTCCTCTTTCGTTGACAACGTGTCCCAGGATTTTTACTTCTTTCTTTCCGAATACGCATTTGTCCGGTCGGAGGGTCAGGTTCGCTTCTGCGAGTCTCTGGAAAACTCGTTCCAATTTTTGTAAGTGTTCCTCTTCCGTTTTAGAAAATACCAGGATGTCGTCTAAATAGACGAGTACGTCTTTCCAGATCATGTTGTGGAAGGTCAGATTGATCAGTTCCTGGAATGATCCGGGGCGTTACATAGTCCAAAGCTAAGGACGTTAAATTGGTATGATCCGTGACCCGGAGCGATGAATGCACTCATGGGTTTGGAATCTTCTGCGAGGGCATCTGCATGTAGACCTTAAAAGGTCCAGGGTCGTGAAAAATTTTGCGCCATTGAGGAAGGTGAGTATGTCGTCGATGTTCGGTATTGGGTATGTCGTTTTCTTCGTCACGGCGTTCAATTTCCTGTAGTCGACGCAGAATCTTGTTTCACCATTCTTCTTTTTCACCAGAACGATCGGGCTCGCCCAGGGCGATTGGCAAGGTGAAATGATTCCATTTTCTAGCATCTCGTCAATTTGTACATTTATTGTTTCTCTTTCTTTCTGGGATACTCGATATGGTCTACTTTTGACGGGGTTTGCGTCGCCAACTTCTATTTTGTGTTCCATGAGGTGCGTACGTCCCATCGTTGCGTAAGATTTCGAAAAGGTGGAGGAGTACTTTTTTATGAGAGCGTGGAGTTTGTCTTTGAAAGTGTTGTCCGTTATGTGTTGTAAGTCGAAGTCGTCGTTGGAAATTTGTTCTGGGTATGTTGTCAGTCCTAAGGAATGTATTTGGGGCGTTGTTTTGTTTCGTTATGTAAGTAACCCAGTGACGTGTGCTTCATGATTTTTACTGGTTGGAAACCGACATTTTTAAGTGTTGCGATTCTTAGATCGCGCTCCATGTCTGTGACGTAGAGACCGTTTTTCATGAAGAATGGTGGATTATTGACAAATGTCTGTTTGTTGGTTTTCGCGTAGTCATGAAAATCGATCTGTATTTTTGTTTCTTGCGCCACGGGTAAAATGGTGTCAATCTTGGTTGTAACTTTGTAAAATTGGTTGGGATTGTCGAATTCGTCGGGGTTGTAGGTGCATTATAGGTTGGTAACGACTCTTGTGCGTGTGTCGGAAATTGCCGTGTGTGCTGACGTCTACAAAATGTGTCAGGGGTGTTATGGATCCGTACTGAAGTTCTGTGTGTGGAATCGCCTATGTGAACCATACCTGTCGGAAAGTCGATGCTTGCTCGATGTTCCCTAAGGAAATTAACACCCAATAGTAATGGAGCCGGCAACTTTGTGACGACGATGGCTGTTATGTCGACCGATAGTCCTCCGATTTTTATCCTTTTTGTTGCTGTTCCGAGGGTGTTAACCTTTACTCCTCCTGCGGAGAGTAGAGAAAAAGTCGTAGAACGGTCGAAGTGTCCTCCTACTACAGGCAACGCGATCAAGTTTTCCTGGGACCCCGTGTCCAAAATGGCTGGTGTTGGGTGATTGTCTATAGTAACGGTGATAGTCGAGATTAGGTTGGAAATGTCGTTTGCGTGGGTGGGTCGATTAAGGAGAGGGCTAAGGTCGACCCTAATGGCTTCGCCCGGCTTCGTTTCCTGTGGCCTATTGGAAAAACAGGAAGATGTATGTTGGCCTATCCTGTTGCACTTTCCACATCTAGGCCTGCCGTCGTATTGTCTCCGAGTTTGTGTGTTTTGTGGACTTGTGTAATTTGGCCGGTTTTCCCTAGGTCGGCGATTGTCACTGTAGTAACGTTGGTTTTCGTATCGATTGTGTGTTATTGGACGAGCGTTTTGTCTGGGTAGTTGGCTGTTGTATGGTGGTTGTGCGTGTTGGGCATACTGTTGTGGGGTCTGTCGATTGATAGGGGATTTTGGATATCGCCAGTGTCGGTAGTCGGTCGGACTGTCGTGTTCTGTAGTGTCACTGTAAGGTCATTGATCTCTCGTACCCGCTCGAGTTTTTCTACCGTTTCGCGTAATTCATTCCACGACGGATTTTTGTGGTTAGTATGGTGTATGTTTGTAACAAATCGTCCCGGATACCGCGACCGAAAAATTTCAAAAATGATTTTACGTCAAAAGTGGGGTCAAAGCTGCCGTATAAGTATTGGAGGTCGTAGTAGAACGATGTAACCGTTTCCCCGGTCGTTGGCGACGTTGGTACAATTTGTCTTCTAACGCTGTAAGGGCATTGTCAGAACCGTATTCGCTCAAGAAGGCCGCTTTTAATTCTGACCAAGTTTTGTGTAAATTCGCGGAATCATCTTTGTATTTGCTAATCCAGAGTCCCGCCGCGCTTTCCAAGAACGTATCGAAATAATAGATTTTTAGCGTATCGTCCCAGCCGTTAGCGACCGCCGCGCGTTCGTACGATTTGAGGAATGCGTCTGCGTTATTATTGCCGGGGTTGAAGATTGACGGGCTAATAAATTGTGGTACGGCGGGGGTTTTGTATCTGGACTTGCTGTCGGCTATCGTACCGGTCGGTACCTGTGCTGACACGTGGTGGTCTTGTCGGTACGGTGTCGAATGTGCTGAAGCATGTAGTGGTACATCGGTTGTTGGGCGAGCGTTTATCGTGGGGGTTAAGGGTGGTGGTGGTAGTTGGGTTTGAGGTTGTTCTGAAGTGGTCGCCATGGGGATTAGGGATTTTACCGGTATAAAAGTGTTCGAGGGTGTTTGATTTTTGTATGTTCTACTACTGTTAATTCGTCCTCGGATTCCGACGAAATTGCGTCTCTTGTGGGAATTGTGTAAGGACTATTGCGCTTGCTGGTTGAGGGTTGTGTTCGCTCAGCGTTAGCTGGCGCGTTATCGAATGTTATTGACTCAAGTTCTAGCCGATAAGTGGCACCTCTAGTTTTGGGCATAATAGCGACGTAGGAAATGTATATCAATGTGTGGTAACCACTGGACACTACGTCTTTGTGGTGAAATTGCCAATCGACGAGGGGAAGAAGAAAAAAAGATTATAATAGCAAAAGTAGAGCGATGTGGATGCTGAAAATGAAATGTAAAAACAATCGAGCAACAAAAATCGCAAATATCAATATTCGATTATGTCGAATGTGGTTATTCGCGTGACCTGTGCCGGACGGGTCAAGCGTCACGGACGCGCGGTTGCTGACGCCGCGGTAGGTGCGTCGTACTTGATAATTATTTGTCGTCTTTGGTTACGCGCGCGACGTAATGTTTCAATGCGAAAGGCGCGCGGAATGTCGGATCGTATTTTCGCGAAAGGAAATAACCGACCGAAATGAACTTAAAGGGCAGCGTGTGCTAACAAGGCGAACGTACTCACTGCTCTGCGGAATTATTTACGCGCGAGATTTTTCTTTGGCGAGTTTCTTCGACGGAAAATCGCTTTGCGAAAGTAACGAAAGGCCACGTAATACGGGGCGACGGCGCCGTTGAGAAACGGAGCGGTACTTCCCGACGCGGTGCCGACCGAGTTCCTGCGACGTGAATCGTATTTCAATACGTTGAGTTTATAATACGGCTCTCGCGGTTGTCGCGTTTCCTGAAAATAAAACGAAACGGAAAACACCAATAAATTGGTCGCTCGCGGTTGTCGCGTCCTGAAAAAAAACGAACAAACGACCGAAAACGCGCCGTTCGCAGGAGCTGCGTTTCCTGAAAAAAAAACGAAACGAACAAAAACGAAAATGTGCCGTTTACGGCAATCGCGCTTATTGAAGAAAAAAAAAAGATACGGAACTACGTATTTTCCGGAATTTAAGGCAACGGCGCCTCCACCAAGTGTCAACTAGATTTCTGTTTATCGTACTAGTTGGCGCGGGGTTTTGTTCAGGTAGCGCAAAAAGGTTGACGTTACTCGCCAAGTGAAACACGCAAATAGATGGGTACAAAATCTATATTCACTCACCCCAAAAATACAACTGCTAATCCAATAGCTCCCAACATTGGAACTTCACAAAAAACTAATAGCGTTACGAGATTCGAAAATGCAAGTACAAAATACTTATTAACGCGCCTTCAACACTTGAAATATTTTCCAAGTGTTACAGTTACCGGCGGTACGCGTGAAGGGAGATCGTTTATACGGGACGATCTCCTACAGGACTGCGGAACGAAACCTCTTTGGTACCGAGGAAAGTTCGGTTCCCTTCCCCTGATTTTCCGGTGGCGTGATCGCACATTTCCAGGAATTCTGTTTACATTGCAGTTTTCGGCACATGAGCCGCGTAAGAGTACGCTTCAATCCGTAACAGAACTTCTGGTATCCGCCGGACGTCTTCAAGTCACGTAGGGTAAGGTGAATGAATTTTCCCAAGGTGGAACGAGATGTATCTTTGGTGGCCTAGCATTCGGCGCACCATTTCACCATTACTAAGGGAACCGATTTCTATGTGACAATATTTCCGAAATGCACCTTTGGGACTCTGACTGCTGAACATTCGAACGAATACACCGTTGGGACTTGAACTTCTCGACATATCTCCGAAACGTACCTGTCGGACTCTAACTATCGAACTGTCGCCCGAAGTGCGCCGTTCGGACTTGAACTTTTCGGCATATCTCCGAAATGCACCTTTCGGACTCTGACTGCTAAACGGTCGAACGAAATACAGCGTTCGGACTTGAACTTCTCGACATATCTCCGGAATCGACCGTTCGGACTTGAACTTTTCGGCATATCTCCGAAATGGACCTTTCGTTATCTGACTGCTAAACGGTCGAACGAAATACACCGTTCGGACTTGAACTTTTCGGCATATCTCCGAAATGCACATTTCGGACTCTGACTGCTAAACGGTCGACCGAAATACACCGTTCGGACTTGAACTTCCCGACATAACTCCGAAACGTACCTTTCGAACTCTAACTATCGAACTGTCGCTCGAAGTGCACGGTTCGGACTGGAACTTTTCGGCATATTTCCGAAATGCACCTTTCGGACTCTGACTGCTAAGCGGTCGAACGAAATACACCGTCGGACTTGAACTTCTCGACATATCTCCGAAACGTACCTTTCGGACCTTAACAATCGAACTGTCGCCCAAAGTGCACCGTTCGGACTTGAACTTTTCGGCATATCTCCGGACCTTTCGTTATCTGACTGCTAAACGGCCGAACGAAATACACCGTTCGGGCTTGAAAAAATCAGGCATCACTCCGAAATACACTTTTCGTGCGTCGAACGTGGATCATCTTACCGAAATGCACCTTTCGGAATCTGACTGCTAAACGGTCGTCCGACATACACCGTTCGGACTTAAACCTCTCTACATATCTCCGAAACGTACCTTTCGGACTCTTTCTATCGAACTGTCGCCCGAAGTGCACCGTTCGGACTTGAACTTTTCGGCATATCTCCGAAATGGACCTTTCGTTATCTGACTGCTAAACGGTCGAACGAAATACACCGTTCGGACTTGAACTTTTCGGCATATCTCCGAAATGCACATTTCGGACTCTGACTGCTAAACGGTCGACCGAAATACACCGTTCGGACTTGAACTTCCCGACATAACTCCGAAACGTACCTTTCGAACTCTAACTATCGAACTGTCGCTCGAAGTGCACGGTTCGGACTGGAACTTTTCGGCATATTTCCGAAATGCACCTTTCGGACTCTGACTGCTAAGCGGTCGAACGAAATACACCGTTGGGACTTGAACTTCTCGACATATCTCCGAAACGTACCTTTCGGACCTTAACAATCGAACTGTCGCCCAAAGTGCACCGTTCGGACTTGAACTTTTCGGCATATCTCCGAAATGCACCTTTCGGACTCTGACTGCTAAACGGTCGAACGAAATACACCGTTCGGACTTGAACTTCTCGACATATCTCCGAAACGTACCTTTTGGATTCTAGCTATCGAAGTGTCGCCCGAAGTGCGCCGTTCGGACTTGAACTTTTCGACATATCTCCGAAATGCACCTTCCGGACTCTGACTGCTAAACGGTCTAACGAAATACACCGTTCGGACTTGAACTTTTCGGCATATCTCCGAAATGCACCTTTCGGACTCTGACTGCTAAACGGTCGAACGAAATACACCGTTCGGACTTGAACTTCCCGACATATCTCCGAAACGTACCTTTCGGACTCTAACTATCGAACTGTCGCCCGAAGTGCACCGTTCGGAGTCTGACTGCAAAACGGTCGAACAAAATACACCGTTCGGACTTGAACTTCTCGACATATCTCCGGAACGTACCTTTCGAACTCTAACTATCGAACTGTCGCTCGAAGTGCACCGTTCGGACTTGAACTTTTCGGCATATTTCCGAAATGCACATTTCGGACTCTGACTGCTAAACGGTCGAACGAAATACACCGTTCGGACTTGAACTTTTCGGCATATCTCCGAAATGCACCTTTCGGACTCTAACTATCGAACTGTCGCCCGAAATGCACCGTTCGGACTTGAACTTTTCGGCATATCTCCGAAATGCATCTTTCGGACTCTGACTGCTAAACGGTCGAACGAAATACACCGTTCGGACTTGAACTTCTCGACATATCTCCGAAACGTACCTTTCGAACTCTAACTATCGAACTGTCGCTCGAAGTGCACGGTTCGGACTTGAACTTTTCGGCATATTTCCGAAATGCACCTTTCGGACTCTGACTGCTGAACGGTCGAACGAAATACACCGTTCGGACTTGAACTTCTCGACATATCTCCGAAACGTACCTTTCGGACTCTAACTATCGAACTGTCGCCCGAAGTGCGCCGTTCGGACTTGAACTTTTCGGCATATCTCCGAAATGCACCTTTCGGACTCTGACTGCTAAACGGTCGAACGAAATACACCGTTCGGACTTGAACTTCTCGACATATCTCCGGAATGGACCTTTCGTTATCTGACTGCTAAACGGCCGAACGAAAAACACGTTCGGGCTTGAAAAAATCAGGCATCACTCCGAAATACACTTTTCGTGCGTCGAACGTGGATCATCTTACCGAAATGCACCTTTCGGAATCTGACTGCTAAACGGTCGTCCGACATACACCGTTCGGACTTAAACCTCTCTACATATCTCCGAAACGTACCTTTCGGACTCTTTCTATCGAACTGTCGCCCGAAGTGCACCGTTCGGACTTGAACTTTTCGGCATATCTCCGAAATGGACCTTTCGTTATCTGACTGCTAAACGGTCGAACGAAATACACCGTTCGGACTTGAACTTTTCGGCATATCTCCGAAATGCACCTTTCGAACCCTGACTGCTAAACGGCATATTTCCGAAATGCATCTTTCGGACTCTGACTGCTAAGCGGTCGAACGAAATACACCGTTGGAACTTGAACTTCTCGACATATCTCCGAAACGTACCTTTCGGACCTTAACAATCGAACTGTCGCCCAAAGTGCACCGTTCGGACTTGAACTTTTCGGCATATCTCCGAAATGCACCTTTCGGACTCTGACTGCTAAACGGTCGAACGAAATACACCGTTCGGACTTGAACTTCTCGACATATCTCCGAAACGTACCTTTCGGACTCTAACTATCGAACTGTCGCCCGAAGTGCACCGTTCGGACTTGAACTTTTCGGCATATCTCCGAAATGCACCTTTCGGACTCTGACTGCTAAACGGTCGAACGAAATACACCGTTCGGACTTGAACTTCTCGACATATCTCCGAAACGTACCTTTCGGACTCTAACTATCGAACTGTCGCCCGAAGTGCACCGTTCGGACTTGAACTTTTCGGCATATCTCCGAAATGCACCTTTCGGACTCTGACTGCTAAACGGTCGAACGAAATACACCGTTCGGACTTGAACTTTTCGGCATATCTCCGAAATGCACCTTTCGGACTCTGACTGCTAAACGGTCGAACGAAATACACCGTTCGGACTTGAACTTTCGACATATCTCCGAAACGTACCTTTCGGACTCTAACTATCAAACTGTCGCCCGAAGTGCACCGTTCGGACTCTTGCAAAACGGTCGAACGAAATACACCGTTCGGACTTGAACTTCTCGACATATCTCGAAACGTACCTTTCGGACTCTAACTATCGAACTGTCGCCGAAGTGCACCGTTCGGACTTGAACTTTTCGGCATATCTCCGAAATGCACCTTTCGGACTCTGACTGCTAAACGGTCGAACGAAATACACCGTTCGGACTTGAACTTCTCGACATATCTCCGAAACGTACCTTTCGGACTCTAACTATCGAACTGTCGCTCGAAGTGCACCGTTCGGACTTGAACTTTTCGGCATATTCTCCGAAATGCACCTTTCGGACTCTGACTGCTAAACGGTCGACGGTCGAACGAAATACACCGTTCGGACTTGAACTTCTCGACATATCTCCGAAACGTACCTTTTGGACTCTAGCTATCGAACTGTCGCCCGAAGTGCACCGTTCGGACTTGAACTTTTCGGCATATCTCCGAAATGCACCTTTCGGACTCTGACTGCTAAACGGTCGAACGAAATACACCGTTCGGACTTGAACTTCTCGACATATCTCCGAAATGTACCTTTTCTGACTCTAAACTATCGAACTTGTCGCATCACTCCGAAATACACCGTTCGGACTTGAACTTTCGGAATCGACTGCATATCTCCGAATACACCGTTCGGACTTAAACCTCTCTACATATCTCCGAAACGTACTTTCGGACTCTTTCTATCGAACTGTTCGAAGTGCACCGTTCGGACTTGAACTTTTCGGCATATCTCCGAAATGGACCTTTCGTTATCTGACTGCTAAACGGTCGAACGAAATACACCGTTCGGACTTGAACTTTTCGGCATATCTCCGAAATGCACCTTTCGGACTCTGACTGCTAAACGGTCGAACGAAATACACCGTTCGGACTTGAACTTCTCGACATATCTCCGAAACGTACCTTTCGGACTCTAACTATCGAACTGTCGCCCGAAGTGCACCGTTCGGACTTGAACTTTTCGGCATATCTCCGAAATGCACCTTTCGGACTCTGACTGCTAAACGGTCGAACGAAATACACCGTTCGGACTTGAACTTCTCGACATATCTCCGAAACGTACCTTTCGGACTCTAACTATCGAACTGTCGCCCGAAGTGCACCGTTCGGACTTGAACTTTTCGGCATATCTCCGAAATGCACCTTTCGGACTCTGACTGCTAAACGGTCGAACGAAATACACCGTTCGGACTTGAACTTCTCGACATATCTCCGAAACGTACCTTTCGGACTCTAACTATCGAACTGTCGCCCGAAGTGCACCGTTCGGACTTGAACTTTTCGGCATATCTCCGAAATGCACCTTTCGGACTCTGACTGCTAAACGGTCGAACGAAATACACCGTTCGGACTTGAACTTTTCGGCATATCTCCGAAATGCACCTTTCGGACTCTGACTGCTAAACGGTCGAACGAAATACACCGTTCGGACTTGAACTTTCGACATATCTCCGAAACGTACCTTTCGGACTCTAACTATCGAACTGTCGCCCGAAGTGCACCGTTCGGCATATCTCCGAAATGCACCTTTCGGACTCTGACTGCTAAACGGTCGAACGAAATACACCGTTCGGACTTGAACTTCTCGACATATCTCCGAAACGTACCTTTCGGACTCTAACTATCGAACTGTCGCTCGAAGTGCACCGTTCGGACTTGAACTTTTCGGCATATCTCCGAAATGCACCTTTCGGACTCTGACTGCTAAACGGTCGAACGAAATACACCGTT
>JAIFOV010000751.1:0-25040 GCA_020654155.1 Novius pumilus
CGTTTCGACCCAAGCAGAACTGAATAACTCAATCTTCTGCTTCTAGATGGCGTTGTAGAGAAAATAATAGATAACTTTATTTGTTTATGTTGTTTCGTACCTTCCTTTCAGATTTGTCAGCAAGAATTCCGACGAGTTTAATATTTCTGGAGGATATTTTTCACTTTGCATGTTATAAACGCGAATCGATCAAGTTAAGCTCTTCGTTAATGATACGATATGTTCTGGTAACTCGTTCGCCTTATGAATATTCGATGGGATATACGAACTAAACTTTTCATTCACTTCTATCTACTTGGCGTGGTTTCATTTCGATGTCACCACTTTCCCGCACGGATCAAACTGGTTTTAGCCGTGCGGGAATAAATAGTTGATAATTACATGCAACTGTGCGGGAATGTTATTCCCGCACAGGTAAAACCAGTTTGATCCGTGCGGGAAAGTGGTGACATCGAAATGAAACCACGCCAAGTAGCTAGAAGTGAATGAAAAGTTTAGTTCGTATATCCCATTGAATATTTATAAGGCTAACGAGTTACCGGAACATATCGTATTATTAACGAAGAGCTTAACTTGATTCGATTCGCGTTTATAACATGTAAAGTGACAAATATCCCTCCAGAAATATTAAACTCGTGGGAATTATTGCTGACAAATCTGAAAGGAAGGTACGAAATAACATAAACAAATGAAGTTTTCTATTATTTTCTCTACAACGCCATCTAGAAGCAGTAGATTGAATTATTCAGTTCTGTTTGGGTCGAAACGTTCATTGTGTGTTCTGAAAGTAATTATCGTATAATGCCATTTTTGTGGTCGCCTGAAAATGTCGTTCATTACTCGTGGAAAGTCAGATTTCATTGCTCGTGTCTAGCCTCACTCGGCTCCGCTTCGCTTCGCCTCGTTCGTCAAACTGACACTCGCATGAAATCATCGACTTTCCGCACTCGTTATGAAATATACTATTTCACCGTCGCGATTTCGAGCCTGAGATCACTCACTATGTATCCCACTACTCGAACACCACGACTACCATAAGGCGTAAATAAAGGTGTCCAAGTTGAGGATTAAAACAAACTCATTGCGAATTGAACAAATTCGAAATAACGACGAGACTCCATCCGAACACGATCAGTAGGCGAATCTTCGGAATTTGCAATCGTTGGGCTGCGCGTAAATCGATAATCTAAAAAACCTTATACTCACTGCATTCAGTTTTTAATCCTGATTCCAAAACTCATTATTATTGTCCGGAAATGTTTAGTTCAAAAGTTATAGACATTTGAAATTGGACTAAATATCCCCACTGTACCGACCTTCTGTCGTCGCGGTCGGCGGGTACGAATGCAACAGCTGATTTCACTTGGATGGATTTGCTTCTGTAGTGTTGCCATATGTACTGAAATGCGGTCAGTTCTAGTGAATTTGTAATGTTGGCCGTACAATATATAAACGAATGCGATTGTCATATAACCTCTTTTGAAGTAACATCTGGCAACGTTCTTTATACATGTCAACCAGCCGTTTGTTTAGAGAAGTAGTTTATCAGCTATCCGAAGATTGAGACGAATAGTTTAAATTTCCGTTGATCAAGCGCGGGAATGCAAAGACGTTGATTTATGCGCCGAGTCGAATCACTCGATTTCGAAAAAGATAGTATAGGAATATTTCAAGATGAAAAATAAATATTTTGAAAGTTTTGAGTGTATTTAAAATACCATACAGTTCATGACGAGTTGGTATAGAAATATTACATAAAAATATTGTCACATTTTAGAGTGCATACCCAAAAACGTGATTTATCATAGAATTATAATAATTTTCTTTTTTCTGATTAATACTACTTTGACATGATGATTATGAACCAGAATTGCTGGGGAGTAATTATGATGATTTTAGAATGAAATATATTTTTTGTACGTAAAAACGATTCAGATTTCACTGTAAACAAAAATTCAATTTCTTTATAATAATTCTTCAAGTGAATGAAAGTGTTAAAATTCTAATTGTTTGTAATAGAGAACAAGACTTCGATTGTCAGAGATGTTGAATTAAAAGGGGGCTGACTTATTTTCTTATTCAATATCAAAAAAGCTCATTTTGTGACTGTTTTTCAGGTATATGTTGAAGTAAATAAATTTTTATTCGCTTACTGGCCGTTTAGCTAGCTAATTAGCATTGACAGAGAGCACCACGTGAAGGCGGCCAGACTCACTCTCCAGACCTTCAATCCAAAGAAAATAAAAAAGAAATCAGTTTTGCAACTGATTTTGTTTTATTTTGTTTCGTTATCATTAGGCCTTGCCCTGAAAAGGACAGTTTTTTCTAAACGGCAGTTCGGAAATCCCCATACTGGGACCGAACTGCGTTCAGAAGTTCTTCCATCGGATCCTGGTGGCGTAGGCGTATACGCCTTCGCCACAAGTATTCGATGAGAGAATCGGCGAACTGTTCCCTGGGCACCCTCCTGCGACGAAACCAGTCCTTTGCAGGACGCCACGTCGCCTCAATGCGCTGCGTATGGGTACCATCCGCAACTGCCATGAAAGAAAAACTTTTAGAAAACATTAGGAATTTCCGTTTGAAACTTACCGACCAAGCGATGCTCTAGATCGCTGTGGTTCACGACTCTGTGTATGTAGCCGTGACCACTTAAGGCTAGAGCATTGTAAGATGCCCAGGCGTCAGTGTGGATCTCCGTTCCTAGAATGAGACACGTTGTGATAAGAAACATGAAGTTATAATTTCTTTGAGGAAATTTCAAATAAACATAAGAAACATAGTTCATTTTACCTGGTAGCACATACTGCTCAATTATGGGTATGAGCGTACCAACGTCCCTTGAGGCGACGACGACCATGATGACATCATCACGGCCGTCCTCAATAAGGCCCAGGATCCAATGGCCTTCGATAATTCGGCTGCGGTTGTACTTCCGGCGGCCGAATTTCGCCTCGTCGATCTGGACTATCTTTCCCGGTCCCCCAAGTCGGACATCAGCCTTTTCAGTGAGGAACTGGTCGACAACCATTTCCCGACAATACTGATTCCTGAAAAACATATAGGTATTAAATTTGGTTGAACAGTAATTTTAATACGTCTTACCAGGCTACTATTGTGTCCTGACCAAGAAGAGTGCGCTCATCCTCTGGGAGATCCAGATCGCAGCACTCAATTCTGACCATCTCAAAAGACCAGTCGTGCGCGAAACCATACATCAGTCGCACGATCTGAAATGGACGAAGTTTGGCATAACTCATCCAAGTTCCAGAGGCAACTGATTTCTGTCTTCCGCACCTGGCTTTTGTGCACATAAAACGACCTAAGCCATGTTGGCTATTAAGGTAGAGTTTCATTGGTGCGCGATGGGTCGAACAGTTCGGGGGATTTCCGGGAATCAGGCCTTGTTCCAAACACCATTCCCGTTCATTGGAAGGTGTCGGAAGCCTGCGGGAGTTCCATTTAAAAGAAGCTGAATTCAACATACTAAAAAATGTGGAAGAACGAATTATTAAATTAATTATCATTATTCAATTTGAAATTCTTACGCTGTGTTTTCACTGACGACGAAATACAAACTGAACGGAACAATATCCGTGTTCTGTACGTGTATCTATTCAAAACCGTTGAATGTTTGGGGGATTTCAAATTTGTTTATTGCAGCAAATGTTGTCGTTGTCGTTGGGCTGCGCGCAAATCGATAATCTAAAAAACCTTATACTCACTTCAGTTTTTAATCCTGATTCCAAAACTGTCATTATTATTTGCCTTATTATTGTCCGGAAACGTTTAGTTCAAAAGTTATAGACATTTGAAATTTGACTAATTATTCCCACTGTCCCGACCTACTGTCGTCGCGGTCGGTGGGTACGAATGCAACAGCTGATTTCACTTGGATGGATTTGCTTCTGTAGTGTTGCCATATGTACTGAAATGCGGTCAGTTCTAGTGAATTTGTAATGTTGGCCGTTCAATATATAAACGAATGCGATTGTCATATAACCTCTTTTGAAGTAACATCTGGCAACGTTCGTTATACATGTCAACCAGCCGTCTGTTTAGAGAAGCAGTTTATCAGCTATCTGAACATTGAGACGAATAGTTTAAATTTCCGTTGATCAAGCGCGGGAATGCAAAGACGTTGATTTATGCGCAGAGTCGAATCACTCGATTTCGAAAATCCAGAGCCGGCATCAGGACATAAGGAGTTAGGTAGCGAATATGTAAATTTTTACCAATGACTGATTTAAAACAGATCCTGCAGTGGGCTGCATGTCAGGAAATATAATGGTGGCAAACCCATAACCGATTATTCAAAGAAAATGCTTTAGGGCAGCGTTTCCCAAATTATGTTCGCGAGGCCGCTGTAGAAAAATGTTCTTTTACCAAGTGGGTCGCGAAAGATGTTTTTGAAATATCGTACAAAAATTTGGGAAAACCTCACTTTTGAAACAGGACAATTTCCTCGGGTCTGACGGGGGCACAGTTACTGCTGGTTTTAAATAAGTAATTGTTGAGGCCGATACTGTCATGTTTAATCAATCAAGTGAAGAATTAACGATTTACACAATTTAAATTAGTGATGGGCGGCTCGAGCTGATTAGCTCGAACAACTCGAGCCACAGTTGGACCGAGCCGGCTCGAGCTTTTTTTCCGCCAACTCGAGCCAGCTCGATTCGTCCGTGACTTCGTTTGAAACGTTTGTTATTCGACACTTGAGCAAATTCGTCGAGTCAGGCTAGCAACACAATGCAAGTCGAGGCCAAATTTTAATCACATCATATCGGGGATACAATTGTTGGTTTTAGTAATCTTCATCGAAGACTGCATTAAGCAGCATAAATCGATTTGAAATCAAATGAAAATCCGTTATATTTAGGTAACCTGCGCACTGAAAATCCTATACGAATTTTGCGTGGGAGTGACGCTTCTTGTTCAGTATGTATATATTCTTTGCACTGACGCGTCACGCGATGCGATAAGCTCGATCCAAGTCCGCATACGTTGGCTTGAACCGTTGGGCTCGCTTAGCTCGATCCGCGATCAAGGACATATCGACAACGCGTATGAGCTTTCGGCTCGGGCCGGCTCGAGTTTCGGCTCGAGCTGATGTTGGTTTCGGCTCGAGTTGTTCGAGCCGAAAAATTATCGAGCCGGCCCATCACTAATTTAAATTGAGTAAATCGTCAAATCATCAGTTGATTCATTACTACTAATTATCTAAAGTCGCCTAAAAAAACGACGATTTCCGCCTTTGGTTGGTATATTCGTAATATCTCTATATAAAACCTCTTTACCTATTGATTCAGATGTCACAAATGTCACCTAGTACTAATTTATGCAATAGATTCCATTTTTCACTTTAAAATAAGCTGAAGCAATTATTATCCAGTTCCATATCAATGATTCGGGAGCGGCGATAAATTCTAATCCGTCGGCTTCTTTGAAACCGTAGTGCGGTACCGCGACTTCTGAGAAGCTCGACCACCGGGCTCGCATTTTTCGAGCCTGCAATAAAAAACATTTGCTGCAATAAACAAATTCGAAATCCCCCAAATATTCAACGGTTTTGAATAGATACACGTACAGAACACGGATATTGTTCCGTTCAGTTTGTATTTCGTCGTCAGTGAAAACACAGCGTAAGAATTTCAAATTGAATAATGACAATTAATTTAATAATTCGTTCTTCCACATTTTTTTAGTATGTTGAATTCAGCTTCTTTTAAATGGAACTCCCGCAGGCTTCCGACACCTTCCAATGAACGGGAATGGTGTTTGGAACAAGGCCTGATTCCCGGAAATCCCCCCAACTGTTCGACCCATCGCGCACCAATGAAACTTTACCTTAATAGCCAACATGGCTTAGGGCCCTTTCATATTAGGATTCATGAATCGGATTCTCGTAGCCCAGATTCTAATGTTACGTTGCAGCAAATGGAACCTTTCAGATTACGATTCCGATTCTTTATAGCTTTGGGATTCTTTATTGCTCGGTTGACACGTTCTTGTGTTTTTTGCTCCGGTAGCCGGATTCAAAGTTTACGTTAGAACAAATTAACCTTTTCACATTAGGATTCAGATTCTTTATGAGCTTGCGATTCAAAAACATTTCGTCGATCGGTGTTTTCGGTCGCCGGAATTCTTTACGAGCGGAGTAACCAAAACAAATATGTGTTAAGTAATTTAATCCCGACTTGTTTTTCACGTTTGTTCCTGTGTCTGTCATCAGAACATTGGAGATATGCCCTCAGCAAGGGATGAGTTATATTATTTTTTCCAAACAGGTTTTGGGGTATTGTAACAAACGACGATACCTTTTTCATCACGCTCTTGATTTATTTTATGTACCCAAGTTTTCCTATTTCTCTTTCTATTTTTCGTGAATAAATACCACAAACGTATCACTTCTAATTCATCCATGGTGCTCTTGTTAAAATGGAATAAGGAACGCAAATATGGGTAAATAATTATATGAGAGCCGAGCGCGTGAAGTGGAACAATAATAAAAATAGAGCGGGGTAACGCTGGCCATACACGATCAGGTAGGACTGCCGGTTTCGATACGCCGTCCGATCTATCGTTAGACCGAGAAGCCCATACACGTAACGTTAGACTGTGAAAACAGCGCCGGACCTAGGAAAAAGTGACAAAATTTTTTTGCAAATGGTGAAAACTAAAAAAAACAGCCAACGACAGTTCATCTCCGAACACTGTACGACAGTGGTGCAAATATTTTTGTAGAGAGTATCAAATTAATACTGTATTTATCGTTTTCAATCTTGCGCAAAAGCAGCTGTTCCGGCCCCAAACATTTTCGAACGATCGGCCCAAGTGAATGGGATCTATTTTGCGGGCAAGGGGGCGAGGCTGCTTGAAATATGGAGGACAAAAACTTGAATGGGACCTGTCACAATCCTCATTTACGGTAACTCATTCCTGCGTGTGTATTTTTATTAAAAGATATTTCTTGACGCATCACGCACTCTTTTTGATATAGATGCATTTTTTATAAGCATATATTTTATAAGCGATATGTGACCAAGTGGTTTCTCATTGTTTATCTCTTGCAGCCAAAAGTACACTTGAATCACATAGAAAATTGGTTAGATCATTAATGGAAAAACTGCTTCAAATTTTTTAACGCAACTGACAGCTGCCTGATGATATTGTTATCGTATGGATCAAAATATCCATCGTGAAATCCCGAAAATACCCCTGGTGTTCCTTCGTTTAAAATGTATTGAAAGTTTTTGGACAACACTAATTTGATGAGCTACTAATTTATTGAATACTTATCAAAGATTTGAGGTTATTATTATCCAAATGAAATGTAGAAAACTGTGATTTTGAGAGACGATGGCTTAAGCCGATCAAAATATTTTACATCTCTCGTTTTACTTCCCTTTACAGCACTTCCCTTTACATTCCGTGTCGGTGAAAACGGCACCCACGTTGGTAACTTCTTCGGTCCTATTGTATAGTCTTTGGGGTAGATAATTCGCGCTCCCTTTCGCCGTTGGGTTCTTGGGTTTTTTGGTTGTGACTTTAATTCCCTTTCTGGTTTCCTCAAAGTAATCTTTTACGCTTACAAATACTTTTGTTGATATTGATAGCCATAGCGCGACTGATTGCCAACGAAATTTTAAATCGTCAATTTGGAATTTTGTTCTGTATGTGTCCTATATCTCTTTCGCGAGCACGTGTCCCTTTCGGGACGGTATTCTTTTTTTCCGCTTTCACTTCGTATCTTAAAAATGACGTCTTTATTGAGTTTTATTGAGGATCTCTTATAATTTTTCAAATTAAATGTTAAACTATCCACAAAGTAATTGAAAATGTGAAGATATCTCAATTGTAGTCTTCATATTTATCCTCCCATTTGTTCCATTCATGAAAGCAGGTAGCAAAAGGAATCGAGTCCCGAATGAAGTCAAGGGCCTACTTGTATATTAATATTTATGGGCCATTAAATCGTCCGGCCAAAATTCGAATTTTCGTTTTTCGTTTCCGAGTTGCTTATCTGCTATCGTTTGATTGACCTAACGAGCGTATTTTCGGGCCCAACGGTATGTATTTGCTGGACGGCATTCGATTTGAAATCAGGCCTGAAAGCTGAAAAGGACGCTCATTTCGAAATGTTCCGAGTTTTAACCCCATATATACGCTCCGGCCGGCCGGCTTCCAGCTGAAATGAACGATGCAACTGATCGTGTATGGCCAGCGTTACGCAACGTCAATCGTTCGAAATTCAGAATCTGTAATATGAAACGCACCAAATTCGTTTGTTTATTAAACAAATTTTATGGGAATCGGATTCAAGAATCCTAATGTGAAAGGGCCCTTAGGTCGTTTTATGTGCACAAAAGCCAGGTGCGGAAGACAGAAATCAGTTGCCTCTGGAACTTGGATGAGTTATGCCAAACTTCGTCCATTCCAGATCGTGCGACTGATGTATGGTTTCGCGCACGACTGGTCTTTTGAGATGGTCAGAATTGAGTGCTGCGATCTGGATCTCCCAGAGGATGAGCGCACTCTTCTTGGTCAGGACACAATAGTAGCCTGGTAAGACGTATTAAAATTACTGTTCAATCAAATTTAATACCTACATGTTTTTCAGGAATCAGTATTGTCGGGAAATGGTTGTCGACCAGTTCCTCACTGAACAGGCTGATGTCCGGCTTGGAGGACCGGGAAAGATAGTCCAGATCGACGAGGCGAAATTCGGCCGCCGGAAGTACAACCGCGGCCGAATTATCGAAGGCCATTGGGTCTTGGGCCTTATTGAGGACGGCCGTGATGAGGTCATCATGGTCGTCGTCGCCTCAAGGGACGTTGGTACGCTCATACCCATAATTGAGCAGTATGTGCTACCAGGTAAAATGAACTATGTTTCTTATGTTTATTTGAAATTTCCTCAAAAGAAATTATAACTTCATGTTTCTTATCACAACGTGTCTCATTCTAGGAACGGAGATCCACACTGACGCCTGGGCATTTTACAATCCTCTAGCCTCAAGTGGTCAAGTGGTCGGTAAGTTTCAAAGGGAAATTCCTAATGTTTTCTAAAAGTTTTTCTTTCATGGCACATTGAGGCGACGTGGCGTCCTGCAAAGGACTGGTTTCGTCGCAGGAAGGTGCCCAGGGAACAGTTCGCCGATTCTCTCATCGAATACTTGTGGCGAAGGCGTATACGCCTACGCCACCAGGATCCGATGGAAGAACTTCTGAACGCAGTTCGGTCCCAGTATGGGGATTTCCGAACTGCCGTTTAGAAAAAACTGTCCTTTTCAGGGCAAGGCCTAATGATAACGAAACAAAATAAAACAAAATCAGTTGCAAAACTGATTTCTTTTTTATTTTCTTTGGATTGAAGGTCTGGAGAGTGAGTCTGGCCGCCTTCACGTGGTGCTTTCTGTCAATGCTAATTAGCTAGCTAAACGGCCAGTAAGCGAATAAAAATTCATTTACTTCAACATATACCTGAAAAACAGTCACAAAATGAGCTTTTTTGATATTGAATAAGAAAATAAGTCAGCCCCCTTTTAATTCAACATCTCTGACAATCGAAGTCTTGTTCTCTATTACAAACAATTAAAATTTTAACACTTTCTTTCACTTGAAGAACAGGGGCGTGCCTTTCGGTCCCGCAGGGCCCGCGGTGCGGGGGGGCCCCGGACTATTAGCAGCCCCCAATTTCCTAATAAGCTAACCTATTTGGAGGGGGGTAGGGGCCCCAAAATGTTTTTGCGGGGGGCCTCCAAGAAACTTGACACGCCTCTGTTGAAGAATTATTATAAAGAAATTGAATTTTTGTTTACAGTGAAATCTGAATCGTTTTTACGTACAAAAAATATATTTCATTCTAAAATCATCATAATTACTCCCCAGCAATTTTGGTTCATAATGATCATGTCAAAGTAGTATTTATCAGAAAAAGTATTTTCTACACGATTTTTCCGAAAATATTCACAATTATTATAATTCTATGATAAATCACGTTTTTTGGGTATGCACTCTAAAATGTGACAATATTTTTTTATGTAATATTTCTATACCAACTCGTCATGAACTGTATGATATGACATTTTTTAAAGTAATTTAAGTACACTCAAACCTTTCAAAATATCTATTTTTCATCTTGAAATATTCCTATACTATTTTAAATCCGTCATTGATAAAAATTTACATATTCGCTACCTAACTCCTTATGTCCTGATGCCGGCTCTGGATTTTCGAAATCGAGTGATTCGACTCTGCGCATAAATCAACGTCTTTGCATTCCCGCGCTTGATCAACGGAAATTTAAACTATTCGTCTCATCTTTCAGAATCAGTGTACCTGATAAACAGCTCTTTGCATTGAAATATTTCGACTATCGATAAACTCTAACGACGGCTATTAGTGTTCTCAATGTTCAGATAGCTGATAAACTGCTTCTCTAAACAGACGGCTGGTTGACATGTATAAC
Organism: Novius pumilus; assembly: GCA_020654155.1. Lineage (NCBI taxonomy): Eukaryota > Metazoa > Arthropoda > Insecta > Coleoptera > Coccinellidae > Novius > Novius pumilus. Next base: position 10,472 of record JAIFOV010000751.1, read on the forward strand.
GAACGTTGCCAGATGTTACTTCAAAAGAGGTTATATGACAATCGCATTCGTTTATATATTGAACGGCCAACATTACAAATTCACTAGAACTGACCGCATTTCAGTACATATGGCAACACTACAGAAGCAAATCCATCCAAGTGAAATCAGCTGTTGCATTCGTACCCGCCGACCGTGACGACAGAAGGTCGGGACAGTGGGGATATTTAGTCCAATTTCAAATGTCTATAACTTTTGAACTAAACGTTTCCGGACAATAATAATGACAGTTTTGGAATCAGGATGCAGTGAGTATAAGGTTTTTTAGATTATCGATTTGCGCGCAGCCCAACGACTGCCTCGGAATTTATAGTTTTTATTCAGTTCGTTCGACAGGTACATCGATATTTGCATTGCAAAGGCCAGACCGGCTCCTTTAATTCACGTCTGTTAACGCGTCCGTTCGGAACTTTCCGGAGCGCAATCGTATACCTTCGGCACATAAGAGAAATTTTTCGAATTTTCGAAATTTTCTACCGTTTTCCTCGAAAACGGCTATTCCTAGGGCCTTACGTTTCTCGGACGATTCGTATCTAATTTTTTTTCGAATATTTTCGTGTGAGCGATAATTCGATACGTGACGCAATAAAGGAGCTATTACTAAATGAAACGTTTTTGGAGCGGACGGTTTAGTTTTGGAATTTTTTGCGGAGAATCGGTAGATTCTACGTCCGCGACGTCTCGAGAAGAAAGAAAGCCGTATTAATTGTCTATTCGAAACAGGCATCCCAAATCTTTTACGAGTTAGCTTTACCCGACGAAAATCGATTCGCGGCACCCTATTTTTTTCTATTTCTCTTACGATAGGTCCTACAGTTTCGGAACCTTTTAGCGAAATATTGCTCGCAATAATTGAGGAACATCTTTAGAAGATGGTCGCGTCGTCCGACGTACCGCCTCCGAGATATAAGCAAAAAACGAAAAATTTCGACTTTACGAATTTTTTACTCCAAGAAGGGAGGGAGCTGCAGAATCGAACGGCAGACAAAAAACAAAGAACTATGTTTGCCCTTTTCGAAAACGTATCTCGCGTCTTCCAATCGTACGTACTTCTCGAGATAGCTTTTGGAAATTTCGTGAAAATGGGCGATTTTCGGTTTTTCGCAAAAAAATCGTATTAAGTTTCGGGTTCGAGAGCAAGGAAAAATACCCACGATAAAATACCATTTTTCGCGGACCGTCCGAGCCCCCTTCCGATCCCCTAGTTCCCCGACGAACGTCAGAAAAAATTCTCGAAAAAAAAACGCGCGACCGCCGATAAATCGATAACGGACAGACCGATCACGTCCGTTTTCGAACTCGTTCAAAAGAATGTCAAGATCTACCGATCGCTACAAAAATGAACCCCCTATCCCTAAAATTCGGCCCGCTAACCTCTCTACATCGTTTCGTCCGACGCACATTTTTTCGCCCGATCGATCTCACGCTACCGTAATAATACCGACAAGCGCTATATAACAATAAAAAGAGATGATAGAATAGTCTCTTTACACCCTCCGAACTTTCAAGAATTTTTTTTTTATTCTATTAAGTCCAACTCGTCTACTTAAGTATTGGACCGTATATTGGCTTGGTAAGCATATCCGCCAATTGCGGATGGAACTTGCTTCACAAGTAGTTCTCCGTTGGTGACACACTCACGTACAAAGAGATGTTTAATCTTGATGTGCTTAGTACGCTTGTGATACTCATATTTTGGATTGTGAGAAAGTTTCACAGCCGATTCATTATCCACATAGAGTATTGGTTTCTCTATGGAGACTAAATCCTTTAGTAAGCTATTCAGCCATAATATTTCTTGCGTAGCTTCACTTGCAGCCATTATTTCTGCCTCTGCTGATGAGATCGAAACGGTGGATTGTCTTTGGCTTCTCCAACTTATCGCGGCTCCGGAATAAAGACAAATATAGCCAGATCTTGAACGTCCGGTTGTTTGATCTCCAGCAAGATCTGGATCGCTGTAGCACACTAAATGTGGAGGTGACTTCGCCGTAAATGTCAGACATTTGTTTTGCGTTCCCTTCAGATATCTGAATATGCGTTTCACTAATGCAATGTCTTTTTTCTCAGATGCTCCAAGGTTTCTAGACGCAAACACCAACAGCATATGAGATGTCTGGCCTAGTTCCGACTGATGAGTAGGACAGAGCACCAACGGCTTGTCTATAAGGAAACTTTCCATTAGTTTGCTCTTCATCTTCCAAATCGTTTTCCTTTGTAATAGGAGTTGGTGCTGACTTGCAATTAGTCATTCCATACTTGTCTTGCACTTTCTTTGTGTAGGCTTTTTGAGAGATTCTGATAGTGCGGTTATCATAGGCATTTATTTCCATACCTAAGAAGTAGGAAGCTGGTTTTGTGATGATCTTGAATCTGGCTTTCAATTCTTTTATAAATTCATCTCCAGCTGCAGTCGAATTATGTGCAACCAGTCCGTCATCGACATATAATCCGATCAAAACTTTAGATTGTCCTTCAATTATGACATATAGGCAAGGATCTGCTTCACTTTGTTGACAACCAATCTTCTCCAAAAATTCAGCTATGCATGAGTTCCAGCAACGCGGTGCTTGTTTCAGTCCATATAAGCTGCGTTTGAGTTTGCAGACTTGTTTGGTTCCGTCACGAAAGCCTTCAGGTTGTTTCACATAAATTTCTTCTTGGACTAATCCGTTTAGGAAGGCAGTTGCAACGTCAAATTGTCGCAATGTCAAATTTTCTTTGGCTGCAATTGCTAGGATTGCTCGTATTGTGCTGAGGCGAGCCACAGGACTAAACGTCTTGTCGTAGTCTACACTTTGTCGTTGCGAGTAGCCTTTAACTACTACCCTTGCTTTGAACTTATCGATAGAACCATCTGGATTCGTTTTCAATTTGTAAATCCATTTGCAAGGTAGTGCTTTTCTTCCTTTAGGCATTTTTTAGCTTTTGTATTGCTCCACGACAGGTTCAGGCTGAATTCTGTTTTCATGTTGATGTTCAGTTGATTCTGGTTCAGGATCGTGATTAGGAACTTCATAGAATTCTTGGTGTTCATCATCCGTGTCATCTTCTTGATCAATTTCTTGTGTGGAATCTGGAGGATCTGGAATTGAAGTCGATTCTTCTCTTTGTTCTTGACTGTTGTCAATGTTCACTTCAATTTCGGGAGTATTCGAAACAGGATGGGTAAGATTGTCGAAAGTTTCGTTTGTGTTTGAGTAATACTTTGTTTGGACAATTCTTACGTCTTTGGAAATGATTATTTTTCGTTTCTTAGGAATAAATATCCTGTATGCTTTGCTGGTGTCTTAGTATCCAACAAAAACTCCTGGAGTCGCTTTAGGTGCAAATTTAGGACCTTTAGATCGACCTTTCACGAGCACAAATGCTTTCATTCCAAAAGTGTCTACATCCATTTCTGCTAACTTGTCTACTGTGTCCATAAACTTGTTGAGGTGCTCACGAACATTGTCTTCAAATTTAGTTAATATTAACCGTTTGAGAAGAGTGGCTTTTCTAGCCGGACCTTTGCTTGCACGTATTTTCTTCAATTTATCCCATAGGGATTTCGCAGTAGTGCATTTTTTGATGTCCTTAAGTTGTGAAGGTCCAATGAGTAGTATGAGTTCTGACCTGGCTTCTCTGTCGCTGTCAAGTTCATCGGGGCTCGAACTTGCAGGTGCGGTTGTCATATACTTCCAAAGCTTGTTTTCGACTAGCACGGCTTCTGCTTGAATCGCCCAGGTATCATAGTTATCCTTATCCAAAGGTTCGATGTGATGTGTTGTTTTCGGCATCGTCGTAAGTTGCACGAGTTTAAAATTTCACTTCAAAAAATATAACGGATCTTTTTCTTCTCTGCTACAATTTTAAGTTTTTGTTTTTCTGATCCGTAATGGAAATACAATGTTTAAGAAATACTTCGCGGTTTTATTTAGTGCTAACAAGATTTTATGTACAAAGGTAATTTCATAAAATGACAAGTTATATAGAATAATAAACTCGTTACTATAGAAACAAAATTCATAGACAATAAAAAGAGATGATAGAATAGTCTCTTTACAGAGACACAGTCAATGTTCGTTCCTGCCGCCTGATCAGATTTTTCATTGCCTTCAATTCCAACATGTGATGGAATCCATTTAATTACAATCTTCTTGCCTCGAATGACTACGTCTTGATATATTTCATTTATGTTGGTAATGAGAGGTTCTTTATTGTTTTTACTTTGAAGACTGTCTACCACACTTTTTGAGTCTGTACATATAACGAATTTAGATTCCTTTGACTCTTTTATCATTTCCAAATCTTTTTTGATGGCAAATGCTTCAGCGAAAAAATTTGAGCTTATATCGTTCAATTTGAAATGTGCAGTTCGGGTGTTAGTTACAAATGCTCATCCGGATCCATTAGTGGAGACTGAACCGTCTGTGAATATCATTTCGTGTTCTGAATATTTGTCAGTTGTTTCCTTAAATATGCTTCGGTAGAAAGCTGGAGTGGTTGATCCTTTTTGGAATTTACTCATCGATAAGTCAGTTTTCCACTTTTTTGATAACCAGGGTGGAATTTTCGGATTTTGTTTGGGTATAACATTTGGTACGGTGAAATTGATTTTTCCAGGAGAATTTTAAGTCGGTAATGAAAAGGTTTCGGGAATGTGCATTTACTGTTGTATTTTTGTGTGGATTTACTAGAAAAAATGTTGTTGAAAACTGGATTTTTTGGGGTGTGAAGTATATTAGTAGCGTAATTTAGACAGAGTTTTTTCCTTCTTATATGTAAGGGCTGTTGGTCACTTTCGGCTAGGTTGCTCAAAATAGGGCTAGTCCTGTATGCACCTATTGCTATTCTTAAGCCGGCTGTGTAGATTGGGTCGAGTGTTTTAAGGAAATGTTCTTTTGCAGAATCGTAAATGATTGATCCGTAATCTAGTTTCGATCTAATAAATGCATTGTGAGTGGATATGATTATTTCTTTGCTTACCCCCATTTGTTAGATGAAAAAGATTTAACTACCCTAAGTCTACGTTGGCATTCTGATTTTAGCTGGTTTATGTGCTGTTTCCAGTTTAATTTATTGTCGAAAGTCAGTCCTAAAATTTTTATTGTGTTTCTAGATTTCAACGGTGTAGGTCCAATATGTAAATTCATCTTATCCTTCAAATTTTTGATTTTGAGAAAACGATAAATTCCGATTTGTTTTGGGATATCTTGCACCCTGTTGTTCTTGTCCAGTTCAAAATCATATTGAGCGTTTGTTGCATCTGATTTTGTGTGCTGGTTAACATCTTTCCTCTGCAAGTGATTGTGATATCATCCGCAAAGATATATATTTTGAGTGGACGCGGAACAGAAGAAATTACGCCGTTTATTCCTATAAGGAATAGTGTGACACTGATGACTGAACCCTGAGGCAGTCCGTTTTCGATTTTGTAGCATGGTGATAGTGTGTTTCTGAATTTTACTTGAATGACTCTTTCCTCTAAGAAGGTAGTGATGAAGTTTAGGAAAGGTCCGTCAACTCCATTTTCATACAGTAATTTAATGATTTTCGTTCTCCACATCATGTCGTATGCTTTTTCGATATCCAAACTTACAGCAAGTAGATATTCTTTGTTGATAAATGCATCGCATACATCAGTTTCTATATTGATAAGATGGTCGTAGGTGGATCGCGATTGACGAAAGCCACTCTGAAACGGCGATAAAAAGTTGATATTTTCTAGATGCCAAATCAATCTCTTATTGAGTATTTTTTCGAGCAGTTTGCATAATGTGGAGGTAAGTGAGATCGGTCTGTAATTTCTAGGATTTGAAGGCTCCTTGTTGGGTCTTAATATAGGTATAACTATAGCGTTCCTGCAATTTTTTGGGAACTCTTTCTTTTCTAAAATGTTGTTAAAAATTGTTGTCAGACAGTTAATAGCGTTGGGGTGTAGTTGTTTTAAAAAGATATTAAATATTCCATCTGGACCAGGACTAGGATTTTTTGTGTTGGAGAGGGTAATTTCAACCTCTCCATTACTAATGAATGCACTTAAGTATGGATTAGAAGTGACATTGCATTTCATAATGTCTTGTGTACTTAAATTGATCGTATTTCTATAATCTAAAAACTCTTTCTCATAATTTCTATCACTTGAGTTCTCAGCAAATATTCCTGCCAAAGTATCTGCCATTGCTTGATGCTCCGTTATTACCTCATTATTGTGTATAAGAGTTTTAGTGGCAATGTGTTGCTTTCTTGTCCCATTTATACATTGTATTTTTTTCCAAGCTTCTCCTAACGTCGCACATAGGGGTATTTTGCTAATCTACGCGGCCAAAAGTGGAAATACCAAACTTAAGATAATGTTGAATATTAGAACTTCTTGACCTAGAGAACATTCCCGGGCACAGAAAACGATCCTCCCCGCCCCTCTCCCTGTACTAGTCGCGTCATACATTCAGTGGGACTTTGATCCTTCAACCTGTTGTTTGTGTTTGTTCTCGGCGGTCGTGCGAAAACATTAATTTTGAAATTAATTTTTAAGCATAATACTGAAAATTAAGAAGTGTTTGTGATGAATGATTCGGATTTAGCAGGTGATTATGCAGTGTGTTATCATTTTTTTTTTATTTTGATGATTACAAGGTTAAGGGCCCTTTCACATTAGGATTCTTGAATCCGATTCCCATAAAATTTGTTTAATAAACAAACGAATTTGGCGCGTTTCATATTACAGATTCTGAATTTCGAACGATTGACGTTGCGTTACCCTACTCTATTTCTATTATTGATCCACTTAACGCGCTCTCATATAATTATTTACCCATATTTGCGTTCCTTATTCGAGTTTAACAAGAGCAACATGGGGGAATTAGAAGTGATAGGTTTGTGGTATTTATTCACGAAAAATAGAAAGAGAAATAGGAAAACTTGGGAACATAAAATAAATCAAGAGCGTGATGAAAAAGATATCGTCGTTTGTTACAATACCCCAAAACCTGTTTGGAAAAAATAATATAACTCATCCCTTGCTGAGGGCATATCTCCAATGTTCTGATGACAGACACAGGAACAAACGTGAAGAACAAGTCGGGATTAAATTACTTAACACATATTTGTTTTGATTACTCCGCTCGTAAAGAATTCCGGCGACCGAAAACACCGATCGACGAAATGTTTTTGAATCGCAAGCTCATAAAGAATCTAATGTGGAAAGGCTCATTTGTTCTAACGTAAACTTTGAATTCGGCTACCGGAGCAAAAAACACAAGAACGTGTCAACCGAGCAATAAAGAATCCCAAAGCTATTAAGAATCGGAATCGTAATCTGAAAAGCTCCATTTGCTGCAATGTAATATTAGAATCTGGGCTACGAGAATCCGATTCACGAATCCTAATATGGAAGGGCCCTTAGATTTATTGATTTGAAAGTAACCATATTTTACGGAGATTTTTTAGCGTAAACATTTGATTTCCTTTTATATTCGTTATACTATCAAGATAGATCCTGCTATGTTTCGATTTGCAATTAAAAATTGAACCTTTTTCTACTAGAAAACAAAAAAAGCAGCCGCGGATATGCGCGGATGTTGTTTTTTTGATGCTTTGAACTTGATAGGAGTATAGTATAAAAAATATACTGAATATCTTAAAGAATTGTTTTTTTGTTTTAGGTTCACAAGGAACTTCGGGAGTTAGAGTAGTAACTCGTAAATATATGTTTGATCGTATACAAAGCTATGATTTGCCTAACTTGGAAGAAAAATTAGAATTCTTTAAAATTCATCTATTGTCGAGTGAAAATTATTCAAGTGGACAAATTGAGAATTTCAAACGTAATTATGCTCACTTCAAGTCGCAAATTAAGCAAAGATGGCTGAAAGCACATAAAAAAAAGACGTATTTCTCAAAGATAACCACCCATGGCTGCAAGGAACCTTTGAAATACCCACCATTTCACAAAATCGTCCAGGGCGACCACCTAAATTATTTAACGAATAAAGTGAAAGGACAAAGAGAAGAAAAACTGAAGAAGTTCGGTCTGTTGTGGCACAAGATGTTATTTTTCATGCAGCTCAGATTGAGTTACGGAAATCCGGAAAAACAGGAGAAGAAACGTGCCCACTTACTCCATAACAAACATTGTCAATGTTTGTAGAAGTCGATCTAACTCGCCGACAATACGAAATTATAAGAAGTACCAACAAAAAGTTCTTTCCTTGTTATACCTTGTTACAAAAATCGAAAAAAGAATGTTATCCGCCCCCAGAATTTTGCAAGGTGACAAGTACTTACGCTGAAACCGATTTACAACCTTTGGTTGACCATACAGTAGAGCGTTTATCTATTTTCCTGGAAGAGGTTTTAACAAAATTAAAAGAACATGAACGAACGAGCTTAAAATTAATTTGCAAATGGAGATGTGACGGCTCCCAGCAATCACAGTTCAAACAGAAATTTACAAATGATGCAGACTCAGATGCTAACATATTTCAAAGCAGTTTCGTGCCTCTACGATTAGTTTCTGGCTGTGAAGGAGAAAAACTTATATGGGAAAACCCAACGCCTTCTTCTCCTAGGTTTTGCCGCCCTATAAGATTTCGTTTTGTAAAAGAAAATACGGATGTAACGGAAGAAGAAATAAACTACATTCCTGTCAAGCGCTTAGCGCCACAGAGGTTAACCTGCATGGAAACAAATTCTCAGTCTCTCATGTCTTTGTCATGACAATGGTTGATGGCAAGGTCTGCAATGCAGCTACTGGCACGAAATCGACTAGTCGATGCTACATATGTGGCGCCACTTCGAAGGACTTTAACAAGATTGATAGACAAAGAGAATTAAACCCCGAGGCTATCGAGTTTGGCCTCTCAATTTTACACGCACGAATTCGTTTTTTCGAAAGTATTCTCCATTTGGACTATAAATTACCAGTTATGAAGTATAGGGAGAGAAAGACAGAAAATGAAAAACAATTGGAACACGAAAAGAAAATTGAAATTCGGAAAAAATTTCGTGAAAAAACAGGGTTGTTAGTGGACATGCCAAAAGCTAGTTTTGGCAATACTAATGATGGTAACACAAGTAGGAGGTTTTTCGAAGATCCAAAACTGGCATCTGACATAACAGGAGTGAATTATGATTTAATATACAGACTTAAGGTGATACTAGAAACAATTTCGAGCGGCCATATAATTGATTCAGAGAAATACGACAAATATGCTTTGGATACTGCCCGCTTGTATATCGATTTATACCCTTGGCATCCAATGACTCCGACTATGCACAAAATTCTTATTCATGGTGCAGTGATAATAAAAAACGCGCTTTTGCCAATTGGGCAGCTATCAGAAGAGGCCGCAGAAGCGCGAAATAAACATTTTAGATCATATCGCCAGGATTTTGCCCGAAAATTTTCCAGAGAAAACTGCAACCGAGATGTTTTGAATCGATTGCTTTTGACATCAGATCCACTTATAAGTTGTATGAGAAACGTCAAAAGAAGAAAAATGAACAGTTTTTTACAAGAAAGTATCGCGCTTCTCATGCCTCTGAAACCTGATGTTAATGTTGATTCTTCAGAGAGCGAGAAAGAGAACTGACATTGATTATGAATTTTTATTATCACTGTAATTTAATATTTTTTTTTAGAGTATGTTTGTCTTTTATTCTACTGTCTTATGTTATTCTATGTCCACCATTCCATTAGGACTAGGTATTACCTTATTTTAATTTTGATAATTGTATTCAGTATTAGCCGTCACTACATTGCAATTTCCCCTTCTTCCATCCGAAGGTTGCCTGGAAGACATCGTTTTTAGTGGTATGGTCGCCCCTTGTGTCACTGTTATTGTTCAAAAATCACAAAAAATATTTTTTTCTACTAAGTTATATCTTTCAAAAAACAATAGGAACATAAAATAATTTTGGCCGCATAGACTATCGAAATACCCGTATGTGCGTCGTCGATTGTGTGATTGACGCAAGATATTCGATCCAAGACTTTGATTTACTGTCTTTGAAAGTTCTTCGCATTTTAGCTCGTAGTCTTTTATATTCAGATAGGTTTATTATAGTTGGGTGTCGTTTTCAATGTAATAATGTTTGTTTGAATTCTCGATGCGTTTTCTTACATTCATCGTTCCACCACGGTACTGGCAGTTTCTTGCATGTCCGGTTGTTTTTGGAATTGTTTTACTTGCAGCATCAAGGATAACATATGTGAAATTTTCAATTTTCTCATTTACCGAATCAAAGTTATGTTGGGGGTTGTTTCTTATTTCTTCAATTTTTTTTTCGATAATTTTTTGGTATGTGTGAAAATCTGCTTGTGCAAATTTCCACTTTTTGGTTTGGATTGTGTGAGTAGTTGGTAGATTTAAGTGATGACTTATTGTGATGGGTAAAATGGTCACTCCTCTAAAGGATGATCTGTTACTGACCAGTCGAAGTTCTGGGCAGTTGAAGAGTTACATATAGTTAAATCGATAGCACTGAGTCTGTTGTATGAGTGATTTAAATGAGTCGGGTCGTGGTTATTTAGTAAAATGATATCGGAATTATTTATGACGTCCTCCTGTTTTGTATGAACCCCAGACGAGACTGTGGCTATTAAAATCTCCCACAAGTAAAGAGGGTTTGGGCAACTGATTAATTAGGTTTTGAATTTCTTTTGGTGAGAAGTTGTAGGTGTTAGGTAGGGGGAGGTGGGGCAGCTTCATACAGTTTTTATATATTATCGTATAGAATTTTCTCTAGCATCAATATCTGTATCGATTCATCAAAAACTAATAGTCTTGCTATCTGACTTTATATCAAAAATAGGTAATATGTGTAAATACTCATGTGTGGCCATCTGTCAAAGTTAATAAAAAAATAAAAATATGTATGAAAGTGCCCGGCATATGGGGCACTTTCATACACGCTATGGGGCACGTTCATACACGTGAAACAATACACAAATTGAGTGTGAAATGTTTAATTATTTATCAAAATCTAAATAAAAATACAATATCTTCAAAACAAAAGCTATTAGTATATAATGAGCATACAATACTAAGAAATTCCCAAAATAATACTAAGTAAAACAGAAAATAACATAAATGTAGTTTTATTTTTATTATAATGAAAAAACTTAACTACCCTACCAGTCTTTCTGATCAGTCATATTCCGATTTAAATATCTAAGCATATCTTTATTCTTATTTGGTAGGTTTATCAATAATCAACATTTAATAATCAACATCAAAAATCACATATTTATCAATAATCAACATTATTAGTAAGAGATCTCAAAACTACACAAATTAACTTGAAATGTACCTAACTATAAAAAATAAAATCTTTATAAAATTAATGGACGTTATAAAAAGACAGATCTTTCTTAAAACTTAAAATACTAGCAGTCCTAGCTGTCTTAGCTGATGTAGGGTCCGGTAATATCAAAACTATATCTGATAGATCTACAGATGCTTCATCTTTGACGTCTGGAAATACAAATTTCATAGACGATCCTGGTTTCTTCCTCAAAATGAAACCTGCATCTCTGTTATACTATAGTGTTTAATTACTTTTCCGACATAATAAATAACTGATGTCTTCTTTTTAAATTTAACCAGGACATATACACCGTCGATGATATTTTTAGGGTCAACAGGTTCTTCATAATCATCTACTTCCTCGTTTTCTTCAAGCACGTCGTAAGGTGAAGCAGAACTTTCTCTTAGTAAGACATCTTCATCAGTTTCACTATCGCTACTAATCGTTTCAATCTCTTTGGTTTTCTTTCTTTTGGTTTACTTGATTTATCACAATCTTCATTTAATAAAGTCAACGCTCTTTATTTCTCTTGCTTTACTTTTCCGTTCTTTTTCTAATCTCTTCATCTCCTTATTTTTTTCCAATTCTTCAATTCTAGTCTTCTCAGGCGTGTCGGTATAAATTCTTGATTTTCCAAGTGATCGACCTTTTTTTGTCTGTGTGCGTTTTTGAACTTTCGGGAAAGGTCTTATCATTTCTGGCGTCTTCAATGCTTTGGAAGTAGATGGTGCAGGATTTTCAAAATCTATCAATGTTGATTCATAATGTTGTGAAAGCAGTGAAGGCGAGACATCTCTCGATAAAGTCGGCGGTGTTCGAGCAGGAACAGCAACAAGCTCATCACCAGCTATTACAAGCTCCTCACCAACAGAGATTTCATTGGGACTTGTTACAGGATTTGAATGATACACCTGAACTGGCGCGAAGTCATCATCACTAAAAATTAACTTATTAAAAGGCCATATTCCGGTTTTTTCATAAGCACTTTCTGCCATTGAATGACTCCAAATAAGGTATCTTTGTCAGTTTTGGAATTGTATAAATATTAAGTGTCTTTCCTGGGTTGGAGACGTGCCAGTCATTGAATGCTATTTTTAATTTTGATTTTAATGGTCCAAATACTCCAACATCCAATGGTTGAAGGCGATGAGTCGTGTGAGGAGGAAAGGAAAGGCACACTATCCCATTGTCACGGCAGTAGTTGATTGCATCTATAGAAATGTGACTTTCATGATTGTCACATAAAAGCAATATTGGATTTTCCTTCGAACATAAGGTGTGTTTATGGATGTGCTTTAGGACATCAACAAAAATATTTGAATTTATCCAACCACTTCTTGTAGCTACACCTAATGAGCCTTCTGGAGCACCTTCTAAGAAGTGGTCCTTAAAAAATGTACGCGAGGAAAATGAATAAGGGAGGTATGGTATTTCCACTTGCTGCAATAATACCACCAAATGTGACGAGTTCTCCTCTTTCGGCAGACACTATTTGCCCAACCTGTTTAAGACTCTTATCAGCAAAAACTTTAGGTGTACTCAAAACAGTGGAAATACCAGACTCGTCGTAGTTCAAAATCCGATCAGCAGTAAAATTATGTTTTCGGTATATATTCTCCAGATTCTGGAAAAACTCATTTACTGCCGTTTTGTTGAAACCGAACGATCTTGCAGCGCTAGTATTTTCTGGTTTCCTCAAACTTAAATTTTTGTGGCGTTTTCGAAAACTTGCTAACCAGTCTGCTCCGGCCATCTTATTACTATCCCAACTTGGATGATATTTGATATCATTGGCCGAAGCAAACTCGTACGCAAGTTTTTTTACTTGGGTACAAGTCAGTCCATAGTGCATCCTAGAGCACGTTAAAATATATTTATTTAAATGTTCCTCTTCTGATTTAGTAAAAACTTGCTGTGAGGCAAATTTGGACTCGAATACGCGATTTTGGTCTCCAGGATCTTGTCCTTTGCGTATTTTTTTTATACGGCTTTGTAGTGTTTGTGCATTTACTTGATATTTGGCTGCTGATTTCCGTAAAGAGAGTTTGTTTATCAAAATTTCATCTATAGCTTTTGACATTGCCTGTTCGTCCACCTCTCCACTCCTAGTTCCTTTCTTCTTATAATTTCTGACCATATTTTTTTCTGTAAAATAAAAAAATAAAAATGATTTATTTCTGATTAGGCGGACAATGCAACACTTTCAGAAAATCAAAAAAAACGTATATTAAAATCTAGCTAATGTCTAGTTTACTACCGCTTCGCAACGTGTTATTGCTGGGGAGAAGAAGCGGCGCAAGAAACTCCAATATTAACGCAGCAACACGCCTAGTGAACCTACTCTATATATTGCTTGTAACGATATACGACAATAACATAGCAGGGGTACATTCATACAGTATGAATGTGCCCCATCTACTGCTGTATGAACCTACCCCATCATAAGAAAGTGAAATAAAAACATTTCTAAAAAAAAACCAACCGCTTATATAAATTCTCACGTATCAATTTACAAACATAACCCTATTATCCTTTAAATCAAATAGTATTGAATAATCTAGACAACATCTTACTTCAATAAAAATATGTTCAAAGTGAGGTTATAAAATTACTTACATGTGGCCGAATCACTTTCCGTGTCAACTCGCCGCGCGCTTCGCACTGACTGCTGTCAAACTCGGTTAGCTAATACACATGACAACAAGCTACGCCCACACGCATAAGTCGTTCAATTTCGTCGAGCCTAACCACAGATATATCTAGTGTATGTAGGTGCCCCTTGTATGAAGGTACCCCACTTCCCCCTAAGTATATGTAGGAATTTGTTGCTTCCTAGTTAAATAAATCTTCGTCCACGTCTTTTCTCTTTATTCTGTCGTTAATTCTCTCGTGCAAAAATATACAACCCTCTTACTTCATATATTTTCAACTGACTACTGTACGACCACTTGATTTTCACATTATTTATCACCGAGAGGCCTGCTTATAAAAAAAATATGATTTTAACCATTAAATTCATTCGCGAATCCTACACTCGGCCATCCATTTATGAGTCCGACCCGGACTCACTGCTTTCTTCTGCTAATGCCCACAATTTCATGTATTCAGCGCAAGTTGACGTGTTCGTAGGACTTTCGTTATCACCGACTTTTACAACGTCAAATCGATCATTATCTTTCACCTTGGTAACTTTGTAAGGTCCCAGATATTTCGTCCGTAGCTTCAGTCCCGATCCGAA